>CAHIKZ030001220.1:0-230000 GCA_903632075.3 Acanthosepion pharaonis
AGATATTAAATGTCACTTTTGTATTGTTTCTGGTCGCACCTCATTATGTTGTAAGGTGTGGACACTTTCTGTTGAGAGTTAATGACTCCGAGAACATTTCTCCCAAAAACAATATTTGGAGGACGCATGTGAGTTTGGATAAAAATAAGACACAGAACATGGAATTCAAACAAATGACAATTAAACGTATTAACAAAAAAAATTATATTAATGTGTACACAATTGAAAGTAAAGAGAAAGACATTAAAAACCTATCTATGAAGAATGTGTTTGTGTATGTATGTACTTATGAGAGTTCAAATTAGCAGTCTACTAGGAAAATGATCATGCCCCAGCAGGGATATTCTTACCTACATTCTACTACATCTTGAAGAGGAAGAAAGAGAGAGGATATGTTTATCTTTTCATAGACTTAAATAGTTTTGTCTAACAGGTGTTTGGACAAAGTCAAGTGGGGTAACCCACAGTATATAGCAAGTTATGTTCTAAGAAAAGATTGTCATACAGAAGAAATATTTAATACTAATTCTGTTGTGTAGAAAGACAACTCTTCTAGTGACTATGAAAGTAGTTGTGAGCAGGACACAAAGGAGTCGCCCAATAGTCGCATTAACTGCAATATTTGATTAAACAGTTTTTTCACTAATCTTGTGTTCCAGTGTTTTCCTTTGGGATATTATTAACCTGAACTATGAGTTGATAGGAACATAACAAATACGTTTTATTTTCAAATGAAAATTTCTTGAAAAAAATAAATTATAGTAATTTAAAAATCCCATTGGGTGCCACAGTTTAATCAGTTTCCTGTTTTATATTGGGTGTTAAAAAATTGAAAACTTGCAGAAATTTTTTGATAAAAATTTTGAATTAGTTTCTGAAATGCATCATTTCTTTATATAACAAAATCATGGAATTATATTATCAAGTATATTTTTCAAGAGTTATTGTTTGTTCTTAAGGCAACTCAAGAATCATGTTAATAATTTTTATTTTTAAAATGTTTATACAATTCCCTTGTACAATTCAATAATTAATATTAAAAACTCATTTTTTTTAAGTAGTTAATATATGCTCATAAAGCGAAATTAAAAAATGACATTCATTCAGAGAAACATCTACCAGGTAAATTTTATTTTTAATTTTCCACTGTTTTTTATTTATTTATAAATTGGTTAACTTACTAAATTATTCTGTTAACATTGTTTTCCTGTTGATGTAAATTGATTTTAATTATTATTAAAATGATGTATACTGATAATATCTTTAATTGTATTATTGTGAAATAAGTATTTTGTTCATATTCTGTGAAACAAAGGCAGACATCTGTAGATGTGACAAAAATCACAGAATCAATTTTACACAAATTATCAAGATTATTGCTTGTTTTGAGATTTAAAACAAATAATTATAACAATTGTTACATTTCATGTATGAAATATGTTTGCAAATGTATCAACTATTATGGGACAGAGGTAGTATCAATTTCCAACTATAAGCCTTTTGTCCCATAACAATTGTTACATTTCATGTATGAAAATGTATCAACTATTATGGGACAGGGGTTGTATTGTGATACTATTTGTCATTGCCATGGTAAAATGGAAGAAAGTTTTGTTAAGACATATGAAAGTGTTATGTGCTGAGAGATATTGAAATAAACCTGTGGGAAGAACTGAGAATTTAATTCCCACATAAATGAGTTGAATTGTATATTAAGCAGTTTGAACAATAGAAAAGTGACCCAGACTTAAGGAGCAATATTGATTGACACACAACTGAAAATGCAAGCTCTAAAGTGAAAACTTCATTTTTGTAAACAAAGAATTTGGATTTGGTTCTCCTGGTTGAAAGTTGATTTGAGCCAGGAGGTGGGTGAATATGAGAGATTGAGAGAAGGGAATTCCCCAAAATTATGTCAATAAATATGAATGCGCAAAGTGAATTCACCAGAAGAGAGACGAGTCAGAGTAGAAGAGAGGCCTACGTGATTATCTGCCAATGAAAGCCTCTGACTTTAGCCTTGTGCCAAACCCTACCAACAACAGCAAACCAGATTTTTGCCAGGTTGACAATAGTATCACTTTTGATTTAGATGCGGGCTGAGCTGATAATTAATTGAACGTGAGCTCTGATACTTTACTTTTGTTCAGTTATTTGAGTTATTTTTTTTTCTCTGTACATCATTGCCCTGCTTGGACCAGCCTAACATAAAGATACCTGCAACAATTCAGTCTTGGCCTCCTTATGATCAAACAAATCAACGTGGGATAGGGCAGGTCTGAGATCGAAGTGATCGTCATCAATCAGCCGTGGTGTTGGAAGTTTTAGACGACCAGCTGGGGTGTTGCATGATTACAGTATCAATTTCCAACTATAAGCTTCTTGTCCCATAATAGTTGTTACAGTTCATGTATTAAATATGTATGTAAATGTATCAATTTCCAACTATAAGCTTCTTGTCCCATAATAGTTGTTACAGTTCATGTATTAAATATGTATGTAAATGTATCAATTTCCAACTATAAGCTTCTTGTCCCATAATAGTTGTTACAGTTCATATATGAAATATGTATGTAAAAGATCAATTTCAACTATAAACTTCTTGTCCCATAATAGTTGTTACAGTTCATATATGAAATATGTATGTAAATGTATCAATTTCCAACTATAAGCTTCTTGTCCCATAATAGTTGTTACAGTTCATATATGAAATATGTATGTAAAATGTTCAATTTCAACTATGCTTCTTGTCCCATAATAGTTGTTACTAGTTCATGTATTAAATATGTATAAATGTATCAATTTCCAACTATAAGCTTCTTGTCCCATAATAGTTGTTACAGTTCATATATGAAATATGTATGTAAAAGATCAATTTCAATATAAGCTTCTTTTGTCCCATAATAGTTGTTACAGTTCATGTATTAAAATATGTATGTAAATCTATCAATTTCAACTATAACTTCTTGTCCCATAATAGTTGTTACAGTTCATGTATTAAATATGTATGTAAATGTATCAATTTCCAACTATGCTTCTTGTCCCATAATAGTTGTTACAGTTCATGTATTAAAATGTAAATGTATCAATTTCCAACTATGTTTTGTCCCATAATAGTTGTTACAGTTCATATATCAATATGTATGTCCAACTATAAACTTCTTGTCCCATAATAGTTGTTACAGTTCATATATGAAATATGTATGTAAATGTATCAATTTCCAACTATAAGCTTCTTGTCCCATAATAGTTGTTACAGTTCATATATGAAATATGTATGTAAATCTATCAATTTCCAACTATAAGCTTCTTGTCCCATAATAGTTGTTACAGTTCATGTATTAAATATGTATGTAAATGTATCAATTTCCAACTATAAGCTTCTTGTCCCATAATAGTTGTTACAGTTCATATATGAAATATGTATGTAAAAGATCAATTTCCAACTATGCTTCTTGTCCCATAATAGTTGTTACAGTTCATATATGAAATATGTATGTAAATATCAATTTCCAACTATCTTCTTGTCCCATAATAGTTGTTACAGTTCATGTATTAAATATGTATGTAAATGTATCAATTTCCAACTATAAGCTTCTTGTCCCATAATAGTTGTTACAGTTCATATATGAAATATGTATGTAAAAGATCAATTTCCAACTATAAGCTTCTTGTCCCATAATAGTTGTTACAGTTCATATATGAAATATGTATGTAAATGTATCAATTTCCAACTATAAGCTTCTTGACCCATAATAGTTGTTACAGTTCATATATGAAATATGTATGTAAATGTATCAATTTCCAACTATGCTTCTTGTCCCATAATAGTTGTTACAGTTCATATGTATGTAAAATATGTATGTATAATAGTTGTATCAATTTTCATACTAAGCTTCTTGTCCCATAATAGTTGTTACAGTTCATGTATTAAATATGTATGTAAATCTATCAATTTCCAACTATAAGCTTCTTGTCCCATAATAGTTGTTACAGTTCATATATGAAATATGTATGCAAATGTATCAATTTTCAACTATAAGCTTCTTGTCCCATAATAGTTGTTACAGTTCATATATAAAATATGTAAAATGTATCAATTTCCAACTATATAAGCTTTTTGTCCCATAATAGTTGTTACAGTTCATGTATTAAATATGTATGTAAATGTATCAATTTCCAACTATAAGCTTCTTGTCCCATAATAGTTGTTACAGTTCATATATGAAATATGTATGTAAATGTATCAATTTCCAACTATAAGCTTCTTGTCCCATAATAGTTGTTACAGTTCATATATGAAATATGTATGTAAATGTATCAATTTCCAACTATAAGCTTCTTGTCCCATAATAGTTGTTACAGTTCATATATGAAATATGTATGTAAATGTATCAATTTCCAACTATAAGCTTCTTGTCCCATAATAGTTGTTACAGTTCATGTATTAAATATGTATGTAAATGTATCAATTTCCAACTATAAGCTTCTTGTCCCATAATAGTTGTTACAGTTCATGTATTAAATATGTATGTAAATGTATCAATTTCCAACTATAAGCTTCTTGTCCCATAATAGTTGTTACAGTTCATATATGAAATATGTATGTAAAAGATCAATTTCCAACTATAAGCTTCTTGTCCCATAATAGTTGTTACAGTTCATATATGAAATATGTATGTAAATGTATCAATTTCCAACTATAAGCTTCTTGTCCCATAATAGTTGTTACAGTTCATATATGAAATATGTATGTAAATGTATCAATTTCCAACTATAAGCTTCTTGTCCCATAATAGTTGTTACAGTTCATGTATTAAATATGTATGTAAATGTATCAATTTCCAACTATAAGCTTTTGTCCCATAATAGTTGTTACAGTTCATGTATTAAATATGTATGTAAATGTATCAATTTCCAACTATAAGCTTCTTGTCCCATAATAGTTGTTACAGTTCATGTATGAAATATGTATCAATTTCCAACTATAAACCTCTTTGTCCTATAACAGTTGTTACATTTCATGTATGAAATATAATGTATCATGTATGCAAATATAATCACTATTTTGGGACAGGGGCAGTATTTATTTTCAACATACACTAACATATCAAAAGTCATGTGATATGGATCTTGAACACCTATACTCTGGCTAATGGTATACAGTAAATGAAGCAGTATTTCCACAAGTGTTTTGAAAACCTCTAGAAAGATGTTGGATCATGCCATCTTGATAGATGCCAAGTGTACCCCGATTTTTGTTGGTGCAGGATCTTGCATGTGAATAATTATCTCAACTACATCTAACAAATGCTTGATTTGGCTTATGTCAGGTGAACATAATGGCTCTGCCATTCATCAGAATTCTCCAGAAACTTTGGTCTGACAACACAGTGCATTATCCTGCAGGAATAATTCATTCTTGGGGTACATGGGCTCTATGAATGGCAGCAAATGTTCCAAAAGCAGTAGAATGTAGATTGATTAGTTGGCTATTTTACTGGCATATCACCCACTATGGGTCATTAATGCCGAAATGGTTGGTTGGTTGATTTTGTTCAGCGGCATGAAAATTTCCATGGGCTACTCAATGCCAAAATCCAAATATTTTATATGCAACTTGTATGGCTTTTAACTACAGATATTTTGTAAACAATTTTATATTTTCAGGGTAAACATGTTTTTTTTTAGAGATATAATTTATTTATAATAAGATGTATTATGATTTTTTTCTATAAGTGCGAAACAGATACATTTTTGAAAATTATGGTAAGATTTTGTACATCATAGCATTTTTGTTGCATGTTTTTTTTTGGTATTAGGATGTAGAGGTTACCAGTCATTGACATATCTAGACAGACCAGTGGATCCAACTCATGTCGCATAAACACATCCCATACCATTACAGAAGTACCACCAGCCTGCATCATTTGATAAAGTAAAAAACAAAGACCTATTTGAACAGCTAGGAAAACTCTAATTGGAAAAAAATGTTAGAATAATCCAGAACGAATACTGGGAGCAAACCACCTGCCTATGGATAGAAAATGAATTGAATAGTTACACAAAAATAGAAAGGGGCTTAAGACAAAGACAAGCTGTCTCACTGGATTTATTAAACCTGTTTAGTGACTATCCTAAGGGAGCTGAAGACCCTACTAGTGGGCACAATCATATCAATATAAAGATACACAGATGACAGTGTGTTGATGGTAGAAGGAAAACTACAGGACCTTCTAGGCAAGGTAGTAAAGGAAAGTGAGAAGGAAAGACTAACCACCAATTGTAAGAAAGAATGCATGGTTGTCAGCAAGAAAAAAAAAGCCCAAGATGTGAGCTACAAATTAGAGATGTCAATATCAAACAAGTACACAAGTTCAAATATCTGGGAAGTGATTTAACAGAGGATGGAAAATGTGGCACTGAAATCTAAATGTGCATTGGAATAGCAAAAGATATATTTAATTTTTGTACCTCCATGATTTTGGCATCTCCAGTTTGTAATTTTCCTGTTGGGCTGCTCCTTTTGCTGACAACCATATATTAAATACTTGCAATTGATGTTTAGTCCTTTCTTCTTATTTTCCTGTAGTTTCTTTTCCGTGTCTACTATCAACACTGTGTCATATTCATATCTGGTGTTATTAAGATTGTGGTTTCCAATGATGAATACTGGTAGGATTTCTAATTCTCTCAGAATTGCTTCACTGTATAGGTTCATTAAGAAGACACATCCTTGTCTTACAACCCTTTCTATTTTTGTACATTTACTGAATTAATTTTCTATCCATATGCAGAGGTTTGCTCCCAGTATGAATTCTGGATTATTTTAATATCCTTCCCAAATACGACAAGGTTACCTAGCAGCTCTAACAGTTCTTTGTGATGTGCTGTATCAAACACTTTTGCATAACTTATAAAACACTAGTATACATCCATCTGTATTTTTATTGATCTTTCTGAGCATAGATATTGCATTCCTTGTTGCAGTGTCTTTAATGAAAATGCAGTTCTTCGATTTCTGGTCTAATTTTGCTGCTCACTTTCTTCATCGGAATTCAGTCGATAAGTTTTGTTATATCGTTCATTAGGCTGATTGTCCAATGCAGTTCACATTCATTTCCACCTAGCTTCTTAGTGCTCTAAAAATAGGTCTACTTAAGTCTTCCAGTATATCACCACTGTTGTATATTTATTATGCCTGTAATCTTGAAAATCATTTCTATTAAAATTCCATCAGGTCCTGCTGCTTTGTTTCTGTTCAATTTGGCCAGTGTTGATTCCACCTCAAATATTAATATTTGGGTCATTCGATAATTCTGTATATTGCTGGTTGTTCTCTTTCATTGCACAAGAGTTCTCAAATGTATTCATTTCATCTTCAACGTATTTTTTTTCTCTATATCAGTGACCTGCCCTTGGATCTTATGCATCCTGTTGATGAACATGTTTTTTGTCCTGTTCTCTTATTTTTTTTTTATGTATATCTGAAGTACTCATTCTTTCTCTTTCTTCACACTTTTCATCGAGTCATTCCTCTTCAGCTTGCCTGCATTTGTTCCTAGTTTCTTTGTGTAATATCGTAGATTTCTTTTTTTTTTTTATTGATGGGATGATCTTGATTTCCAATGTTACTAAAGCTTTTCTTAATGTGTCCCACTTTGAATTTCCATTCTCATTTTGTCCATTGCACCTGCTTTTAACATTGTCTGTATATTTCTCCTTCACCTTTGGAGTCATTCAGGAGTCTGTCATATTGCAGTTTGGGTGTGGCCTTGACAGTCATCAATTTCCATAGTTTCACTTTAAATTTACATATTTTAAAGCACAGATTAAAAATGCATAGAAATAATTAAAATTTCAGCAATCTTGAACCTTAATGCCCACAAAAAACTGTCGAGAAGACAGTTTTCCCTTGATACCATTATTATTTTAACTACCTTCCCTCCTCAGCAATGTTTATTGTTTTAAAAAATGATTATCAGAATTGTAATAAAACCTAAACATGATAAAAGTGAATTCTAACATTTTTTTTGACTTGAAAATTTACAGTAAAAATATTAAACACTATTTATTAGATTATTTATTTTCAAGAATAATTTTATATTTACATTCTAAAAAATAATACAATTAGTACTAATGCAATGCAATATTTATCATTTAGCAAATTTATAAATATGAAAACAATTTTTTATTCATAAATTTATAAACATTTACTAAATTATTAAAATATGAGGACCAAATAAGGAAATCCTTATTATTTACCATTTTATAAACCATTTCAATAAACAATATAATTAATAAATAGTGCTTATTATTTTTGTTGTCAATTCTCAAGAACAAAGAAAATGTATAAATTCATTTAATGTTTAAGTTTTAAAATTCTAATCATCACTTTTCAAAACAATAAACATTACTGAAGTGTGAAGGTAGTTAAAATAATAGTGGTGTTAAGGGAAATGTATCTCTTTGACACTGCTTTTTTTTTCTTTTACAGGCACAAACGTTTAAGATTACCGAATTTTCATACCAAAACAAGGGAAGCAACTCCCTTTTTGCTTTGTACTTGTCACTTTCAGACAATTAAAAAACCCAACAAACTTATTGATCATGTTTCAATTCATTTAATCTCATTAAATATTCCCTAAATGATTGATACAGATAAAACTGAACAGTATTAAGTCCAATGATTGTTTTTTATGTTAACAGACACTTAAGGAGCATCTGGAGGAAGACAAAGAAAAGAATTAGCCAATCCAAACCATTTTAAGAGAGCACTTAGGCTGATTGAAATTAAAGATAACCTGATGAAGGCTTTGTCATTGAACAATAACAAAAACAATATGGGTCAATATTTGAAATTTAAAAATAAAGAGCTGCAGTTTGTAGCACGATGGGTGTACTGATACTTTTATATATATATATATATATATATATATATATATATATTTTTAAATTAATTGATTTTTAAAATATGGTTATTTTTTACGATTTCCAACCATAAAAATAAAACCTAAACAAAGCATTAGTTCTATTTCAAGCTTAATTTTGAGTAACTTTAAAATTTACCGGGTTTTAAATTTCAATTTTCCATGGTTACAGAATATTCTGCTCAAATTGAACACGGGTGTTAGATTTTTTATATTTACAATATTTACATTTTGGTAAGGGTGAGGATGTATTTTACACTGAAACCTGACATCGGTTGAATGGATGTCGTCTGAATTTTAAAAAAAAAAATAAATTTGTTAACGGTAAAAATTTCAACGTCATCTTTTTAAAATTATTCTTTTTTTTTACAATACTTTTTATTTAATTACGATTTGAAATATTTTCCTTTTTAATTTTTATTTTACTATATTTTTTTAAGAAATTAAAAATGTATTAGAAATTCAATTATTTTAAAAAAAAAATTTTTATTTAGCATTTTTTTTTTTTTTAAATATTAAAATTTTTTAAATTTACTTTTTTTTTAAAACAATTTTTATTTATTTATAATTCTTTTTTATAAACATTTCTAAAGTTTATTAGTTTATAGAAAAATAGAGGACCTAATAACTATGACAAAATTTACATTTATTTTTGATTTTAATTACAATTTTATAAAACCTTTAAAATTAAGTTATATTGTACAAAGAACAATAAGAATAATGTTAATATTAAATAAAACTTATACCAAAACCAAAAAAAAATTTAGACAATAGAAAAATTAAGATAAAAAACTGATTAAATTTTTTTTTTTTAATTGTCGAAACCTCAAAATTTATATTACAAAATAAATGTTGCACTGAATCATTAAATACCAATGCAATATCTCTTCGATTGAAAATCCTGATAACATAAAAATATATATAGGTTGCACTATATATGAATTCAAAAAAGATTCAACCAACATTTTTTCATTTAGAATAAATAAATATAAAAAAAATCAAACATTCTCAAAAATTTCTGGCATCTAAAAGAATCAAATAAAAACACCTACAGTAAAAATGGAAGTTAATAAGAAGAGCTAGAATTTGTAGATCATTGTGTTTTTTGTCCTCTATGTATACAAGAGAAATTATATATTACTAAGTTTATAAAAAATAAAATTTACTGAATCAGAGAAATAAATATTATTATATTCTTCATTGTCAAAAATTTTCCTTAAATAATATATAAAAAAAAAAAAAAAAAAAGTCTATTGAATGGCAGGAAAAATGTTTTTTAAACTGTTATTTAAAATTTGGTTAAAACGTATAAACATAAACACTTTTAAAAAAATTGTAGTTAAATAAAATGTATTTTCAAACACCTCTATAATAAATGTACTTTTTAAAACAATTCCTGAAAAAATGAAATTATAACTAAAGCTAGATGATGTAAGGTAAATGTATGACCCATTGTTCTTTTGTACATACATATGTTTATTACTCAGGTTACATATATTTAAAATAACATTTTTTAATTAATACATAAAGTTTACTAAATTTGAGAAATGACTTAGATAGTTTTGTAGTTGTGCCATTTATATTACTTAAATATTTAAATATAATAGTTTAAAATTGTAATTTTATATACTTTGTTATGGAAAATAATTATACTTACTATGAGTAATTATCCTTCTGTTATAAAAGTAATATAGTCAATTAAAACTAACCATGAAAAATATTTTAAAATTTTAATGTGGTAATTTTAAAATTGTAATTAAAATTGTAGTTAAATAAAATGAATTAAACCTGTTCTTGGTACAACATATGAAACTTTACTGCTTAGGTTACATATATTTAAAATAAATAAATAAATTAAGTAATAAATAAAGTTTACTAAATATAGAAATGACTTGGCTAATTTTGTAGTAAGTTCCATTAATATTACTAAAATAATATTTTAAAATATAAAGGTTTAAAATTGTAATTTATATATACTTGGATATTGAAAATAATTTTACTTACTATGAGTAATATTCCTTCTGTTATAAAGTAATATAGTCTAATATAACTAACAATGAAAAAATATTTCAAAAGTTTAAAGTTTGTAATTTTAAAATTGAAACTAAAATTAAAGTTAAATTGAATGAATTCTAACCTAAGTTTCTTTTAAATAATACTAACACTCAAAAAATTTTATTTCCCAAAAGCAAATATAGTAAAATAAAATTAATATGAAATGCCATAAGATGTAATATTTTGAATGACCCATGTCCTTTGTACTTACATGAGAAACATTATATCACTAGTTTTATATATATATCAAAAAAAAAAAAAAAAAAAAAAAAAAATGTAACCTCATATACATACTTAAACTTGAATTAATACATAAAGTTTACTAATTTGGAGAAATGACTTAGATAGTTTTGTAATGGGGCATATTAATTCATTTAAATAATATCTAAAATTAAAAGTTTAAAATTGTAATTTATATATACTTTGATAGAAAAATTTTTACTTACTATGAGTAATTATCCTTTGTTATAAAGTAATATAGTGTTAAAATAAAAACGTTAACAATGAAAATATTTTAAAATTTTAAAGTTATAATTTTAAAATTTTAAAATTGAAATTAAATAGTAAAATAAAATGAATTTTAACATGTTATTTATACATACATATGAAACTTTTATTAATTAGGTTACATATATTTGAAATAAATAAATTAATTAATTAATAAATAAATAAAGTTTACTAAATCTGAGAAATGACTTAGCTAGTTTTGTAGTAAGTGCCATTAATATTAGTTTAAATAATATTTAAATTTAAAGAGAAGAAAAGGAAAAAAAAAAAAAAAAAAAAAAATTTACATATACTTTGATATGGGAAAAATAATCTTACTTAATATGAGTAATTTTCCTTCTGTTATAAAGTAATATAGTCTATTAAAACTAAACAATGAAAATATTTTAAAATTTTAAAGTTGTAATTTTGAATTTGTAATTAAAATTGTAGTTAAATTGAATGAATTCTAACCTAAATTTCTTTTAAATAATACTACACACATTAAAAAGAATCCAAAATAACACCTATAGTAAAATAAAATTAATATGAATACCATAACATGTAAGCTTTTGAATGACCCATGTCCTCAGTACTTATGTGAAATATTATAATAATAGGTTTATATATAAAAGAAAAGTTTATGAATCATAACCATTTTGCTGTCATAAGTCATATACAAAAAAAAAAAAAAAAAAAAAAAAAAATTCTCATACATACTTAAACTTAATGTTAAAATAATCCTACATAATATAATGGATTCTAATACATTTAACTGTTCTTAAAAAGAATATAGTAAAATAAAATTAAAAGGAAAATATTTCAAATAGTTAAATAAAAAGTATTGTAAAAAAAATCTGAAAATTTTTTACCGTTAACAATTTTTTTTTTTTTTTAAAATTCAGACGACATCCATTCAAACGTCAGGTTTCAGTGTAAAATACATCCTCACCCCTTACCAAAAATGTAGCTAATAACTGATACAATGATACTGTCATAAGGAAAATCTAGACACCCCGTGTTCAATTTGAGTAGAATATAACCATGGAAACGTGATTTTAGCTGTGTATTTAAAAACCCGTAAATTTTAAAAGTTCTCCAAAATCTTGAAGATGAAATAGAACTAATGCTTTTAATTTATTTGCAAAAATAAAATTAGGGTTTTTGCTTCTATTTTTTGAAACATGGTTGAACTGTGTGAAAAAATAACCATATTTTAAATCAATTAATTTATAATATTAATGCTCTGTAAATTTACATTGAGCACTATTTTGTAAAAAATAAAATATCTATAAGAACACCGGATTTTATATATTGTTCTTTCTTTTTTATTTATATACATATATATATATATATATATAGATATATATATATATATATATATATATAAATGCATCCATTTTAGAGTAATCATTACATAATTCCAAATACCATTATACATAATTTAATCTAATCCATCTGTGTGTAAATAGTTACTAAGCTTAGTCTGGTATAAAGCTACAATAATGGGGTACACATTGAGGATTGAACTCAACACACTAGTGAATAATCTACTATACAAGCTTTCTATCAATCCATAATGTGTGTGTGTATATATATATATATATATATATATATATATATATATATAATGAAAGGTTATTGGTCAGAGTTGAATCAAACCAGGAAACAGTGGTATAGCATTCGTTAGTGTTTTTAAAAAAATAAGGCATTAAGAGGTCATTTGATAAAAATCGCCTGAGGATACTGTAAAGTTGAAACCAAGGTGGTGAATTCAACTGACATCCCGATTTTTAAAGGGCATATATATATATATATATATATATATATATATCTCAAAGTATGAAACATTGAATATATGAAAACCAGTCAGATGCTTAAGATTTTATTTCCTTGTTAATGTTTCTCTATGAGAATTCTCAAAATAACTGATACATACATATATAACTTAAATAAATATAACTTAAATTTTCATGAGCCTCAGAAATAACAGGAATGCAACAAAAGAGTTGAATCTGGTTAAACAAATACTGACAGTAATATGAAGGATGAAGTTGTTGTTTTCAATCTTATCAAATGGAGAAATGTATGGAATATATTCGTTGATTATTAAAATCGCCATCATTTGTGAGATGAGGATGGAGACTGGATCTACCTTAGCCAGATTGATCCTTGCCAATAAAAACAAAATCAGTCTTTCCTTCCTTACAGCAGCTAACCTACTAGTCACAATTAAAACAGACCAGGTTCAACATTCAAACTTTGTTAGTATTACAAAGTAAATGCCTTATTTAAATAGTAAAAAATTAATTTTTAAAAATTAAATATATTGATTACATTAATTACTGTTCAGATAAAAAAAAGAAAAATAGTATGCCATAATTAAAATTAAATATCTTATTAAAAAAACTTAAGTAAATAAGAGAGAACAATTTAAAATTTATAACATTCTGTACAGTTGTTAATTTTGAGAAGCGTCAATTAACATACTCAATATTATTTGTATAACTGAACCTTTTCTTTGTATATTTGCTGTTATGAACACAATGTTTCAGTTGATCTATACTTCAGCCATTATCAGGTGTGTATTCCATTAGAATAAAAAAAGAAGTTACCATTTTTTTTTCATGGAATAAACTTGATGACAACTGAAGAATGTAAAAGTTAAAATTCTGTTAACCCATCAACTGCAGATGATGGGAATGTCTATCATTGTTGTTCTATGGTTCAGGTAAGAACGACAGAAATAAAATGGGTTAACAACAGTAACATTCTACTACCTGATAATTTTCATGAATTAGAGAAAAAAAAACTAAATTAAAGCTGTTCACTTAAAAAAAAAAAAAAAAAGGTAGAACCTTGTTCCTTTGGTATAGATTTTTTTTATCCCCATAATTTCTGCTTTAAAAAAAAAAAAAGGGAGGGGGTGATATGCAATTTGTCTTTTTGCATTTGTTTTCAACAAATTTTCATGTTTTTAGAAATAAGATTGAAAATATTAAAAAAGAATTTCCATTCATGGATGTTATGGTTTGTCAGTTTTTATGCTATTTTCATCATTTGTCTTAGGTTTTAAATGGCTAGCACCTTTGTATGTGTCGCCTGACTTCTTTCTGATCATAGAAGAATCCTTAAACTTTTGTGGTGTGCCATCTGCTCCTCCATCACATAAAGTAGCTGGAATCTCCTGGTCTTGATGGAACTGATTTGCCTAAAAAAATAAAAAACAAAATACAAGTTGTTTTTAATTAGAACAAGCAAAGTAACTTATTTACATTTGGACTGATGCCCTAATATTTGTGATCACAACATTTCTGCTATTGTGCTTTCAGCCTTCTTCAGGTGTCAATCCAGGTAGCCTGCAGGTAATTTCAAATTGAACCCATTTATTTAATCTGCAGGGAGAGATTTTTTTCATTCTAGTGTTGGATATCTTGTCTTTCTTATTTAGTACTGTTTTGCCTTATTTCCACTAAATCAGCACTACCTGGCCTAGGGATTGAACTCACAATTACTGTCACCAAATTCTTGAACCAATGCTTTAATAAACTAGGCTCTTGTTCCGGGTGTCCAGTGCCTATTTTGCATAGTACAGTCTCAGATGCAGTGGAAACCGGGCAAACAATAACTGAGCAGGACTATATAAGAATAAAATGAAATATCTTTAGGCGTGGAGAGCAGAACAAGAAAAATCTATTTTTGTCTGAATTTCTGGGATGATGGGGGTTATCATTATTTGCACTATTTTGTATTTGAACTATTGCTGTTGATATCACAACATTTTGGCTGTTGTGCCCTCTGGCTTTCCTCAGGGATATATCAATCTGTGTAATCTACAAGGAGCATCTGAATGTAAATAAGAAAAGTATACTCTTGTAGATTAGATAAAAGGTTCAGTTCAAAATTACCTGAAAGTTACTCAGATTGACAGACACCTGTAGAAGGTGGGAGAGCAATGGATGAAATGACATAACAACAACAAAGATAAGGAAATTAGACAGAATGCAAATAACGATAACTCCTCACCAAGAATTGACAAAAATAATGCAATGTTATTTCCCATCCTGTAATTATTGTCACTATATTGAGTTGATTAATATTACTGATGCAAAAACTTGTGATTAATTTTGTAATTTTACACTTTCTTTATTAAATCATAATCAAAGTTTATAATTGTTGTAACCTAGGGAAGGTTACTGAATAAAATAATCAAACAAAGGTTTGGTAATGAACTACTTAGGACAAGAAAAACACATATAAGATTTGCCAGTGGCGCGTAGAAGTAGTTAACTGCTAGAAGTGAGTCAAGTGAGTTCCACAATGAATCTCCAATTCTAGACCAACATACAGCATTTACTACTGTATTTATGTGAATGGGGACATACCCATTATCATCCATAGGTAAGCTACAACAATAATTCAGTCTAACATAATTGTTTTTATTTAGAAAAATCAATGTATATTTGGTAGTGTTTTGTGTAAAAAAAAAAAAATTTTGATAGTGGCATCTTTACAATTTGAAAGAGAAAGAATAATATATGAAACCTTATGAAGAGACTTGAATAAATTTTTTCTTAATTAAAATCTTGCATGAATTTTTAAAAATACCAAATGGTAAGAAACCTGGATATCTTAAGTATTACACTAATACTTCTGCTATTAGAAGTCAATAACAATTCAATTGTGTCAAATTCCATCTGTCTCAGCATACAAATATTTGATGTGAATGAAGTGAAATACATCAAGAAATGTTTATATGTTCATTGATGCTTTATTATTCACAACTACTTTCCTCTTCCAGAGTCTCAATGACTTCCAAAATTATTATCTAGATATATTTGTGTTATTTTTCTTTTTACTTTTAGCATTTTTTAAATTGATTAATTTGTTTTTTATGGCTTATCAACCTTTTGCTAGTTATTTAAAGCCAGAAAATCAATTTAGATTGTAAAATTTTTTTGAGATAATAATGATTTACTGATACAATCCCTACTATTCAACCCATAGCTTGGAAGAGAAGAGAGAGATTCATACCTTTCCCAAGGGTATTTATGCCTAAGTGAATTTAACAAACCTGACTGTAATTTGAACAGTTCTCAGATTTCCAATTCCAGGTAGTTATCCATTACACCACCTGCACATCCAAGCTTACAGCACCTGGTACTCACAGGCGATCACCCAACTAGGTACTGACCATGCTCGACATTGCTTAATTTTGGTAATCATACAAGAAACAGTGCTTCAATGTGATATAGCTGTAAGCTGCAATTTTTCCTTTTTTATAAACCATCCCATGACCCCCAGAAATTTACTTGTGACCATAATCTGAGTCATGAACATTGGTTCAGGAATCACTAATATAAAGTAATACTGTTTAGTCTCCCATGATCATATATTGTCCTGGGATGGAGAGAGAAGATTAGGGAGGTTAGATTTAAGATTGTCATTTAAATCTTTTAAAGGATCTTCCTGAAAATAGATTAGAAAATGCTTACATATTCCTGCCCTTCAAGTTCTTGCAACAACTTCAATATATGCTTTTGCCAGCCAAGTTGATTAACCAGATGCTCCAAACTGTTTGTCAAGTCACCTGCATGCACACAAAATATAAAATTAATAGATGAACAGAAACAGTTTAAGAAAAAAGAAGAAGATGATACTGAAAACAGAAAAGGAGATCATTCAAAGTCTTTTGGGATCGTAATCTGTTAAAATTGGAAAAATGAAAAACATGTAAATATTCTTAGGTTCTTTGGTGACATCAAAAACACAAAAACAATAACAAAGCCCAAGAACAAATAAAAATGTTAGTGAACCTGAATTTTAACAAGTGTCAAAATTACAACCCTTATTTCACAGACAAAATGTTGCTAGCCTCTCACTACTCTATTACTACTACTACTACTACAGTAGATGTTCAGAGGAGTTACATCCCTTAGTTACACCAGCTCAGACCTTCACATTTAGGACCCATCATGTCATATTTATGGTAGCTAACCATCCATATTCTCTTTGTATTCCTTTGATAAGGAGCAAGTTCCAGCCATACAGCTTCTTCCTCAGAACTGTTGCTTTGTGAGGATGCTTCCTTGACAACTATAATCTTGGTCTCTTTAAGTCCAACTGATATCCAACACGTCCTTAGAATATGTATTTCTTACTTCCCCCACCCTTACAACAATCTCATTCAGTAACCCTATACCATTGGGTAAACTATCAGTAAAAAAAAAAGAAAAAAGAAAATAACAACAACAACAAACAAAATAAATAAATAAATATTGCCGAATAAATGAAATTATGAAACTGAATTCAAGTTAGGCTTAGATAAAAAAAAAAAAAAAAAAATTTATATATAATCAATATAATAAAATAATTCACTTAACTTATCTGGACTTCTAGTTTCATGGACACCTTTGTATGTTCACTCTTTGGTGGATTTCTTAGTAAAATAAAAGTTATTTATGTACAGATCCAATTTTTTTTTTTTAGAAAAAGGAAAAAAAAATTATAAAATATTTTAATTATATATATCAAGCCATTACCACTTTAAACAAGTCACTGTGTGGGTAGTTCAAATGTTTACTCATTCTGATTTTTATTAAGACCATAAAAAGCTTTTGTTAACCAAAAGTCTGCAAGTGATGTGGTAATATCAATGGGGACAGGTAGAGCCAATGGTTGTTCTGCACAAAAGCTATGGGCAATTGTGCTGTTCATGTCTTCTGCTCAGTGACAAAGCAGGTCTATTTAGATGAAGTACTGTTTTCGCTTAATTGGGTGTAGTCAACAAAAAGAGTCCTAAAAAATTGCATACCCATAAAAAAAAAAAAATCCATCTTACTGCAGTTAACTGGTTATCAACTGTATACTCAAAACACTAACACAAATAAAGACAAAAAGATTCCATTAAATTTAGGTTCTTGGAATGTAAGGACCCTTCAGGAAAGGGGTAACTCATTAGAACGGAAAATGGCCCTTGTAACAAAGGTACTTAATAAATACAATATAGACATAGCAGCATTAAGTGAAATTCGACTTCCTGATTATCGACAGCTTGAGGAGAAAGGGGAAGGCTATACATTTTTCTAGTCAGGGAAGATGGAAGATACAAACCACTCTTTTGATATTGGATACACTGAGCTCTTTACTGCAAGTGGTGAATGATCATTTGATGACATTAAAATTTGATCTTGCTGATGCTGCTACCCTAACTTTAATCAGTTGCTATGCTCCAATCACAAATTCTGAAGAATCAGTGATAACCAACTTTTGTGAGAAAGATTATAAGAACTGTAGGCTATCATTATAAACTTTTGATGTTGGCAAACTTCAATACTAGAGTTGAATCAGGTTATGAGTCTTAGGGAAACACCCTTGGTTCGCATGATATTGGTGAAATAAATAGTAATAGATTTTTCTTTGCAATGAATTTTACCTACTTATAACCAACACTATGTTTCAACAACCTAACAGGTTTAAAACCATTTGGATGCACCCATGGTCAAAAGAATGGTATTTGACTGATTACAATCATGGTGTTCTTTACATCAGGCCAATTCATAGTGCAATTCAGTTAGAACTGGCTATTTCAAATCTTGTTCCACTGGGAACAAAGATTTTTAATTTTGGTTTGTGGCAGTTCACTGTTGTTGTTAAACTAAGTTTATTTAGTTTTTACAGTTAGAATAATTTTAGCTTTTTTAACTGAAGTGCAAGATTTATTTATTTCCTTCAGACTGGTGATATTATTTTAGGTTTCCATTGCCCCCCCCCAAAAAAAATTATGCAAAATTCACTAAAAAAAAAAAAAAAAGAATTTAATTTAGGAAAGTTGGTCTTGTTACTTGGAAATTAATTTAACATTTTTCCATCTTTTTTCTAGGTACTTCTATAATGAAAAAAGTAAATCTATGATAAAATAAGTCAGTATAAAACAGTTACTTTATTTCTAAAATAAAAATTTTACTTTCATGTTTATTTTGTTTCATGTCATATATTTATTCCAGAATTTATAGTTTTGATATGGCTTTTTGTTTCATTAAAACTATTTTAACATGGATAATTAATTAAAAGATTAAAATACCAATTGCATTTTGTACACCGGGTGGGAAGTAATGGATCTGAAGACCCATCAAAATATATGATAACTATAATAAGACCTTAGAAAAGAAAAAATATACCAATATAAAGAGGATTAACTTTTCAAACCAAATTAATTATGCTCCTAATCGATACTTATTTTCTTTGAATTTCTACAGCAGCTTATTTCTGCAAACCCCAACTAAAAGTTTTCAATCCCAGTAGAATGATGATAGGCCTTCAGTTCTAGCTGTAAGTTGCACTATGACTTGGCCTGAAGTAAAGAATACCAGGACTATAACTAAAAAGTGCCATTGACATAACAGTCATCATACTCACTCCATCCATAGCACATGCTGGTTATTTGATCATTGTCTGTTGCACTGTAATTACTATTTCAAATTCGGGCTAGGCATTTCTGAAACATGTTTGATTTCTTGCTGCTGAAAGAAAAGCTAGGTTGTTCCAACTACTTAATGTGCAGCTTGAAAGATTTGAAATTTCAGAGAACATTGAAGAATTGTGAAGAAATCTCAAGAAAACAACATATTCCACTTCTCTTGAAGTTGTTGGTTTTTCAAACA
The DNA here is from genome assembly GCA_903632075.3 of Acanthosepion pharaonis. Lineage (NCBI taxonomy): Eukaryota > Metazoa > Mollusca > Cephalopoda > Sepiida > Sepiidae > Acanthosepion > Acanthosepion pharaonis. The sequence goes on from CAHIKZ030001220.1 coordinate 20,135, forward strand.
ATAAGCATCAAGATTGGTTTGATGAAAACAGTACAGATATAGTCACTGGTTGAAAAATTATGTTCTAGTCATAAGGTATGGATTACAAGCAAAACAAAATCAGCAACAAAAGAAACCATGTTTAGGCTGTAAACAAACTGTTCAATGGCCTTAAAGAAACTGAAAGAAGAGTGGTGGTCATCAAAAGCTGCTGCCAGTAGAAAGTATACAAAAGCCTTTTACAAAGGTATAAAACATGTTTATGGCCCCCAGCAATGTGAATCCTCACCAATATTTGTATCAAACAGAATTACTTTACTGATAAGAGTGATATTCTTAATCGCTGGAAAGAACACTTAGAAGATGTTTATATATACAGGGTGTCCACCAAAAATACATTTTTTGACTTCCATTAACTTGCTGAATTTTTTCTTTTTTTCAGATCAATGAATTTAATTTCATTTAATATTTAATTTAAACCATTAATCTTCTTCGTAAGTCAATAAACATTAATATTTTTTTAATTTAACCACTAATCTTGCTTATGAATTAATAAGACTGACAAAAGGTCCATCAACTAATTTATAACATAAAATAATGCAGACACAAGTTCCTTGAAAAATCTTTGGAGATTACCAACCAGAATACCTATATGAAAACATCAAAATACATAAACCTGGATATCCACTACAACCCATCATTTCACAGACCCCAACACCTATTGTACTTTATCAGTTGTCTTTAATGAAACATGTATATAAGAGAGATTATTGCACAAATACACTACACACACATTATTATATATATATATATATATATATATATATATATATATATGCCCACTTTCCTTATAAGTATAGCAAATTCTGTCAGTGTATTGATTTTTTGAGACATTATGGCCGCCTTGGTGAGAGAAAAAAATGAATTGTTTAAGAAATGGAAACTCAGATACCTTCTTGGTAGTTTTATCACTTCAACCACGAGATTGTTTACACCCCAACAGAGTGAATAAACATTCTTGTTTAGATTTGTAATTTTCAGTCATTGGTCGCATTGCTTTATCACAATTAATTCAAACTGTATAAATTGAAGGCTGGAGGGCACAATGGCTGAAATGTTGTGATAATGACAACAAAAATGAAGATAATAGTCTGCTTTAAATAGAGTAAATGAAGATAATAGTCTGCATGTAAATAGAGTAAATGAAGATAATAGTCTGCATGTAAATAGAGTAAATAAAGATAATAGTCTGCATGTAAATAGAGTAAATAAAGATAATAGTCTGCATGTAAATAGAGTAAATAAAGATAACTCCTCATACTAGAAGGTGATAATTACAGTTGATGAATTCCAATAAGCAATCAGCCTGATGCCTCATGGAACATAAGGTAATCAAATTGTTCCACAGGATGGGTGATTGTCTCCCTGTCTAACCTCCATACTTTGAGGAGGGGGTTTGTTCTCTGTCAGGGATTTCCTTGCCTCAGCTGATCACATATTCCCAAACCAACAAGTTACATCTACCAGGGTTTGGGAATTCAGAGTTGTCCTTCTCTTAGAGTGGTTACCAACTAAGGCTGAAGGGCCCAGTTTGCCCTACTATTTAACCTATAGCAGGGGGTGGGTAGAGAAAAGACGGATTCATACTTTTCCCACAGATATTTGTGCGAAAACGAATGCAATGAATTTGCAATTTAAACTTGGCTTGCTGATTTCGCATTCTGAGTTGTTAACCATTAAACCATCTGCATATCGAAAGAATTCAAATAAACACAGATAATTCTCTTTCTGCTCTAGTTACTTTATAGATTAACCATAGATTGTTGGATAGAGAAAACTGCTTTCTCATTATTTTTATTTAATAACAGATAAAAAAAAAATAATCTATAGATGATACATACCTTTGATAGTGAAGTCTGTAGATCGTTTTGGCCGTTTGAAAGGACCCACTGGTTCCATATTGAAAAGAATTCGAGGAATCTGAGGACGTGCACAATTGATGATACCAGCAAATGGTTGCACCTGCCAAAGCACAAACAGAAAGCAAAATTATGTTATCAGGTAGGTTTTATTTTGGCTTGATTTAGCAGCATATCAACACCTCTATGAGTTATTTAATATTGAAAACTAAATATTTTGAACACAATTTTATAGCTTCAACTAAATATTTTTAATGCAATTGTATGCCTTCATTTGTCTTATTATTGTCCATGTATTATTGGTCTTTTTTTATATAAAAGTGTATTGCTGTTATTTTTACTATTAAAATATGTTTTTATACTTTCATAGTGTTTTTGTTTGCAGGGTTCACTATTTTCCCATAGCTGGGACCCTAACAGGTGCTACCACCCTTTGATAGGGCAGACCTGGGAACAGCAGCAATTAAGAGGTGGTTCCACACTCCTCAAAACCTTCTGATCAGAGGCCTTTCTGTCGGATGTAGTTTATCATCATACCCAGGACTATCAGGTATGGCTTGATATTTGTAAGATATGACATAATATTATCTTAAATTTCTTTCATTTAAGACATTGCTAGCTACTAAATAGTTAACCTGTACCATAAAAAAATGACCGTAATATTTTGGTGATTTTGTAATTGTATTGGCTATATTTCCTGCATGATTTTATTTCTAGAATTAACTGTTGCACGTACAAATGAATTCTACTTTTCAAATCATTATCCAAAGAAAGCTAGCAGATGGCTCTGATATATTTAAGTATTCACTATTTTACCGGTATTGCCAAAAAATGGCAGCCATATTTAAGTAATTTTGCAATTATATTGATTATATTTTCTGTACTAGTAATCTGAAATATTTTATCTCTACAATTAACTATTGTCATACATAAGAAAGAATACTGTTTGAAATAATTCAAAGTCAAAGATATACCCCCCCCCACACACAAAGCTAAGGCAAAACATTTACATATGATTATAAATATCCACTATAAAAGTCAAATTTAATTCTGTAATTGTGGCCATTATATTTTCTACAAGATTAATGTAGAATTTTTATTTATACAATTAAATCTGTTGTTGTGTGTAAAGAAAAAAAAAAAAAGAATTCTATTTTTTAAATCCTTATAAGTCAAAGAAATCCAAAGAAGGTGAACACAACTTTCATAAATGATTATGAATACAATATAGTTTACCATAAAAATTGATAGAAGTAATTTAAACAGCATTGATTAATCTTCTGTGTGAATAATTTAGGATTTTTATCTATAAAATTAACCTTACTTTTGCATGTAAGAAATAATACTGCATTTGAAATAATTAAAAACATCCAAAAATTATAATTTTTAAAATATGATTATAAATAGTCACTCTATGATGGCCATATTTAATTCGTTTTGCAATTGTACTGGTTATATTTTCTGTGTGAGTCATCATCTAGATTTTTTATCTATAAAATTAACTGTAATTTTATATGTAAGAAAGAATATTATGTATAAATTAATTAAAAGTAGAAAAAAATATCCCCAAAAATCTAACATGAAACTTTTAAAATAATATCCCCAAAAATCTAACATAAAACTTTTAAAATATGATTATAAATACTCACCATATGATGGCCATATTTAATTCATTTTACATTGGTTATATTTTTTGCATGAGTAATCTATGATTTTTATCTATACAATTAACACTACTGTTTCATGTAAGTAAAATTTTTGCCATCAAAAATAAAAGATATCCAAAGAAAACTAACAAAATATAAATGATTATAAATATTCACTAATTAGCTGATATCATCAGAAAATGATGACCATGTTCAAGTAATTTAGCATTTGCATTAGCTAAATTTTCTTTGAGTAATCTAGGATGTTTATCTAGAAAATTAACTCTACTGTTGCATGTAAGGAATTTTACTTTTTAAATCATTAAAATCATCCAAAGAATACTGGCAAGAATCTTTTATATATGATTTTAATACTCTCTATATTTTTAACATGAAAAGATATTGAGCAAAAACAATTTATATAATACCAGGAATAATCAATGAATCCTAGATACCATTGAGCATCTAAAAAATATATAAAGAAAACAGATTAATTAAACAGTTCATTGGCCTTGATTTTAGTTTTGAATTCTTTATCTCTGGTTTATTAAATTTCAATACATTGTTTCAAGACTTTTGTTTCATTGCATTTCACTTTTTAACAATTGCCGTTATGTTTGATGGTATGGGTACACTAAGGTAATAGTCACCAATTGCAAAATGGTACATTTTAGTAATAAGGCCTTTGCTAATCAGCAGTCACTTGATAACAGATAAGGGTATTTCTTTACTTTATTATTTCAACACAAAATAGCAATATTGTTTTTAAAATCTGATACCCTCAACCTTTTTGACCTAAAAAGGTCATAATGGTCTAAGTTTAAGCTTAGAAAGATATTTTGACCAATAAAAACTAAATATAAATGCTGTCTCTAGTTTAGTTAATTCTTCTTCTTCTATCTGCTACATCCCTTCAGGATATAGGCGATCATGACTCCACAACTTCCTATCTGATGTGGCTCTTACCGGTTTTTCTCCCTTTGCTAAGTCTCCACCACTTCTGTCATCCATTTGCACAAGCTTGTCAGGTAAATAGCTCACTGCTTTCCCCTATCTCTCTTACTCTCAATATGCCCTGTGAGGGTCAAGTTTTCCAAACTTTCCTTCCTCAAAAAATCATAATGAATAGTTGTAATGTTAGTCTTTCTATATTAATTATCATCAAGAATATTTCCATAAAATTTTTTTTATGATTTTTGCCATTTTTTAAAATTAGATAAAATTTTTAAAAATTTAAAAAAAAAATCAATATTTTTCAAATTAAAAAGTAGAATTTAAGTATAAAATGAAAGTAACATAAAATTAAAGAGTTAACTTCAACAGACGGAAATGGCATCTTTAAAACACATCCTCGCTAACAAAGGGTAAATAACTCTTGCTATACCAATAAATATGGTAAATGCTTCTTTAACAGAATCAATTGTCAAAGCAAGAGAGAGAAATAGATACTAATGAAGTTTGACTGCTGCATCAAGTGATTTAAATTTGTGAATAATGATATAAAAAGGGAAATTAGCTCTTTTTGATAATAGCTTCAAATGGTTGATTTGATGAGCCATAATATTTAGATTTTAGGACTTGGTTGAGATTTTGAAACGGATGGTTGTCTTCTATTTCCATTTTTTCAAGCACATTGAAACATTCTTTTTCTCCAAGGAAGTTTTAGAGTTTATGGTTTCTAGTTGTGCTTTTGGAATTGAAAAGGATTATTTTAATTTATGTTGGGATCTCTGGCAAGGTGGTTCTTGCCTCTTTGTAGATGTCTCTTTTCGGGTCATTGACAAGGAAGCTATTCAGTCGAGGCAGGGACCAGATTGGAGATGCTTGTGATTTGTTTGCAGGACTTTGGTTTGATAGGTGATTTTTGGGTGCTGTGAGAGGGAGATTTTTGCTGGTAAGGTGTTGGTGACATGTTTGTTTCTTTGAAATTGTGGCTTTGGATTTTTGATGGGTATGCTATGGTCTTGTGGGGGTGGGGGTAAGTGCAAAGTATTCTCCTGGGTGGTTTGTTATATGCCCAAGTTTTCTTCAATAAACTGCATTGTCTGTGCTCCCCACCCACTTTGGAGCCCAATGAAAACCATTGCCTTGACATGACAGGGATACACAGACAATATAAACATATTCAAGGAGAAATTTTGAATACCTGCAAATCATTTCAATATTTCCAGTGGTGTTGGAGTTCGGGACAACTGTCAGTTACGTTATGTGCCATGCGTGATACACGCTTAGGCGCTCATGTATCTTTTTGAGAAGAAGAGGATTCATACCTTTCCCAAGGGTATTAGCACGTAAGTGAATGTAATGGATTCGAAATCTGAACTCGGCTCTCCAATTCCTCAGTCCGAGCAGCTATCTATTACTCCAGTGTGCCTCTGTGTGGATAACTGAGTAGTTTAAAATATGTCTGCATGTATGTGCATGTATATGTGTTAAGGCATGACAGTTCTAGATTGATTCTATCAAGTAAAATTAATGCAAAAAAAAAAAAAAAAAAAAAAAGAGGGGATTGCACTATACATAAAGTTGGCTTATACACAAGTATATTCAGTATCCAAAAGTTCTGACTGATTTTCAATAATGTTTTGTGGACCATGTGCCAAGGAACAATGGATTAAATTTAGGGGTAAATAATGGATTTTTTTTAATTTTGTTAACATTGAGATATACCATTCTTTAAAAAAAAAAAAAAACTATTAAAAAATTAAATTAACAAAAAATTTGATGTGGTATAATGGTTAGCAAGCTTGTCTTGCTAGATCAATTATGACTGAATAGTGAGTTCGATCCTCACTAGGTGCTCCATACTTTTGGCCTTGTGCCACATCTAAGCTACACGAGGAAATCACTATACTTATGCCAATAGTAAATATGATCATAAAAAAAACATATCTGTGATATGTAACACAATTGTTCAATTTTTATTGACAATGGTAATGGTGGAGATATGCACCCCCTGACAGCTTCCTTAGTAATAGGTAAGCAATTGACAGACCATAATACATGTAAAGAGTAAAGAAGATATTTACCTGAAGAGATGTTCCCATGATGAGTACAAGATCTGCTTGGCTCATGTCCTTATGGTATTGATAGAAACTTTCAGGCAAATCTTCTCCAAAGAAAACAATATCTGGTTTCACTGTGCCCTGAAAATTTGAAACATAATTTACAATTAACAAAAGATTCTTCCTCCTTTATGCTTCAAAATTACATACATTACATATAACATGGACACATTAATATACATTCTAGTATTGCTGGTAAAGACAAAATAATAAGTCAGTATTCTTGATCATATTAGTTACTATATTTGATAGCACTCCCCAAATACAATATATATATATATATATATATATATATAATCCAAGTAGGTCTGTAATTTTGTAATTTTGGTCTGATGAGACAGGTATTAAAAACTTACCCGCTGAAATAAATTTATTACTGAATTTTTTGAGATGGGTTAAGTTTTTTCCTTTGAGAATGAGAATATATATTTTTTTGGGGGTGGGGATGAGGAGTTATCTTTATTTACACTATTTATATTTTGGACTATTATCCTCATCTTTGTTATTGCTATTACAATGTTTTTGCTATTGTGCCCGCCAAACTTCCTTAGGTGAATATTGATCTGGGTAACCTACAGGGAATTCTGAACTGAACCCTTTATTTAATTTATGATATACACCTGAAGGAGGCTGGAGAGCACAACAGTCGAAATGTGATAACAACAAAGATAAGGACAATAATCTGAATATATATATATATATATATATATATATATATATATATATATATATATATATATATATATAGTGTATTTACAGATTCTTGATAAAATACTAAGGAGAATGAGCAAACAGATTGATATACACCTGATGAAAGCCAGAGGGAACAATCAATTTAAAAAAAAAAAAAAAGTTTAGAATCTGGATCCTTGGAGACAAGCTATATGATAAAGTCATTCAAGAAAAGAAACAGACAAAAGATAATGCTGTCCATCCATATGACTAGGTTAATGAAAATAACAAAGATAAATCTTTTTTGGCAAACTTGGACCTTCAAGCCTGGGAAAAAAAAAAAAAAAAAAAAAAAAAGTGTCAAACCCCCCCCCCCCACCGAAAAATGGTATTATTTTAACTACCTTCATTCCTTGGTAATGTTTATTATTTTAAAAGCGATGATGATTAGAATTGGAATAAAATTTTACATATGATGAAAGTGAATTTATACATTTTTTTTGTTCTTACAACAAAAATATCAAACACTATTTATTAATTAGATTGTTTATTTACAAGAACAATTTTATATTTATAACATTCTAAAAATTAATAGAATTGTATTAAAACTAATGCAATGTAATATTTATCATTTACCAATTTATAAAGAAATAAAAATAAAAATTTTTTATTCATAGCTTTATAAATATTTACGAAATTATTAAAATATGTGAATAAACTATAAGGAAATCTTTATTATTTACTATTTTATAAAGTTTGAATCAACTGGGAATTTGCCAATGGTTTGCCAATAATAAATGTAAATAAACAATCTAATAAATAAATAATGTTTGTTATTTTTGTTCTAAATTCTCAAAAACAAAGAAAATGTATAAATTCATTTTCATATTTTTTTTGTTTTATTTCAATTCTAATTATTGCTTTTTAAAGCAATGAACACTGCTGAGGGAGGGAAAATAATTCAAATAATAGAAAGGTCAAGGAAAAAAACTGTCCTTTTGACACTCCGTTTTTATACAGGCATGAAGGTTTAAATTTTCCAATTTTTTTTCTCTCTACCAGTTTTGAAATCAAGTGGTCTTTTTTCCCCCAAGTAAATTACAGTTCATATTGAACTGTAGCTTATAATAATGGCTGGCTGCTCATAAGTATGTCTGCTAGGGTAGCTGTTGCAGGCACCTGCTCAGAGACACTTTAATGTTTGTTCAACAACCACACAGTCTATGCTTTATACTGCTGAGCAGACCTTAGTTTCAGTTTCTGAGGGAGAGTGAATTGTCTGACGTGATCAATAATTTGAACACAGCCAGTATGCTCAAGCTTTGATCACAATGATGTTTGACTTAGTTCTGGCACAACAATCAGTAAACAATTCCATCTACTCAATTTCACCTACAAGCCTTGGGTTAACCTGTGGGACTGTTTCCAAGGCACTTCCCGACATGCTGCACACAGTGATCATCTTCCCAGTCACCTCTGTGACAAATTGACCATCATGAGATTTGAACCTGGGTCTTATGGTCAGAATGCTACCATTCTAACCACATAGCGTCACACCCACAACTAGTGATGGGATGATTAAATGGAATTAGAATCAGAAAAACTGGAACTTTTTGGGGTATCGGAATTGACATCAGAGAATTTTTAACCTAATTTCTGATTCCAAAAACGATTCTTTGGATTTTTTGTTTAAAACTTAATTTTCCATTCCTGGTACTAAATGATAAAAAATATAAATATTTATTGATTTTAAACTATCAGTAAAACTAAAATCTATACATCATAATAACACCTATGTATGATGTAATTTTTTTTTTGTGTAAAAAAAAAAAAAAAAGTGCAAGTTTCTACTCAGTTTTCAAACTTTCCATAAGTTTGCTAGTTTAAAATCTGTTTCAGTTCAAAGTAAAATTTTTATTTTTAATTTCTTTTTAAACATTGTTAACTCACCTATAACAATATCATGAATTATTAATTTAATAATTATAATCAAAATTATGTAATATAAACACAAAATGAGTTCATGTTGTTCTGCTAGGCTGTCTTTTAAGACAATTTTTATTATTTTTTTAATGTATAAAAAAAAAAAAAAAAAAATATTGTATGGAATTCCTGCCAATGTCATTTGATTTCTTGACATAAAAAATTGACCTTGTGTCACAAATTGTCCTCATGGTGAAGCAGTTAAATTATAACAATTTGTTTTTATAATAGTTTTAAAATCATTTTTTAGTGTCAGTTCGTGAAAAGATTTTATTTTTGTTTATGTAGTATGCTATGTAAACAAAAATAAATCTTCTTTTCAATAACCAAGACTTAAAAAAGTAAACATTCTTTTTATGAAACTTAATTTTGTTTCTACAAAATTCATGTATTTCTTAAAATTTTTATCTTTACTTAAAAAAAAATAAACAAACTTTTATTTGAAGGTTTCTGAAAAAAAGTTTTTCACACAAAAGTTTCTATTAAAAAACCTAAAATTTAATTCCTAACAAAAATTGTATTTAATTTCATAGAAATTTCCTGTGAAACTATTATGGCATTTAAAATATTTTGAACATTTTTTCTCATTTACTCCTCCCTGGAGCCAAACAAGATACAAATTTTATAAATAGAAGTGTATAAAAAAAAAGTTAAAAGGTGAGTATTTTTATCCCATTTTTATCTGGTGTGATTGCACTATAGTTTTTTTTTTACTTTTAACATGATCTGTTTTAATATTTTTAGAAATAAAACTCGTAAAATTTCATTTTCTAATAATCTAATAAATAACTGGGGGGGAGGGAAAAAAAAGATCCTATGCAAAAGATACACATTTATAGTTGTTCTCATCCTTCTGAAGATTTTAATAATTTTTAATCTTATTTTTATTTAAATTCTTTGGAACATTTGAATCTCATACCTTAAAATGATCAAGTTGGATATCAGTGTTATTTAGCTTTGAACTTCCTAATATTTTTTTTAAAAATTTATTGTAATGTTTGTTAAAATTGCTTATATCTCTTTTAAAAATATCAAGGGTTATGTTTTTACTATGTTGTTGCACTTTTAGTGTTTTTTTTTTTTTTTACAAAAATAAAACACTTCTTGATTCTTTTTAGAAATTATTAAATTTTTTAGTTGTGACAAATTTATTTTAGACAGTAAAACTTTGTAGTGATTAAATATTTTCAGACCCCAATTATGGCAAGTGTATTCAATGCCAAGCAGAAAAGTGTAGTTTGGAAGTTTTTTTTTTTTTTTTAAAGATTTCTGATGATAACCAAAATAAAGCAAAATGTCAACTGTAGCTAAGTACTTTAAGTGATTTATGTAAAGAAATTGTTCTCTTTATTGTTTAAACTCTTACCCAATTTTTTTAAATAAAAAAGAATTTATCTTTATTTCTGTAGTGGACACAGGCTGTCACCCCTCCCCTCAGTGTAAGCGACATAAGATTGCCTGTGCTGTGCACAGGAAACTCAATCTGTGAGGACTAGGTGATGTCTCATGTGACTGAAAAACCTGTGTAGTGACCTCACTAGACACTATAAAAAGCCAGCCTTTGTTAACACCGGGAATGACTTGAAGGGACACCGCTGGTGCGACAGGAGTGAATTTCAATAACTCAGCTACATATACTTACAATTTCATAAGCTTTTGTATTCATTTTTCTATTAGATATTTTATTAATAAATGTACTTTGTTCATTAACTTTCTGAAACCAACTGTAGGACCTGAAAATAATGAATTTTAATCATTGTAGGTATTGGAATCATAAATTTAGAACAGTATTGGGAATTGGTAAAAATATTGGTATCGTCCCATCACTACCCACAACCAAACATTTATAACACAACATATAAGATACAAATTTTCTTTGATCTTTTAGACTGTCAAAGTGTCATGCTAAGCAAAATAATTTCTTTTAAAGCAACAACACCCAACTCCTCTCCAAGTAACATATAAGAAGTTGTACAAGCTAACATATAAGATTTTTTTTTAAACACAAAATATGCATCCATCTCGTGATGTTATGCATTAGATTGTTGGAGTGCCATACTGAGTAATTTACCCTCAAAGCATATTTTATAGCAATGGCGGGCTGCTGGGCAGTGCCCATCTCCTCTCCAAGCAGCATGTAACAGGTTGATAAAGGGTTAGATGGTACTAGCAGCATGGAATGATTCCTCATGGCCCAACAATGTAAGAAGTGAAATTTCATGAACAGTTTGAATAAAACCCTTGGTCACAATGACTTGTGACTTTGTGCTAGCATAACCATCTGTGAATACTTATGAACCCAATTTCACTCACAAATTTGGGTCAATCCATGGTATAGTTTTCAATGATGCTCCACACTAGGATCACAAGAATTCACCTGACAAATCAAACAGAGTGATTTGAACATAGGTCTCACGGTTGGAAAGCCATTGTTCTAACCACTCAGCTACATGCCCACTGTAGTTTTTAACCATTAGTTTAATGTGATAACCAATGAAAGAACGGGAATGAAAATAACACCAAGTATTACTCACCTTGCAATCACGGCAGACAGGAATTTCATCTTTGAATATTGCAGCCTGAAAATAAAAATTACATGAAAGTGAAAAGATTTTACAAATATATAAAAAGAGCAAAGTATACTGAAATATAATTATACTTTATAACAAGATTCATTAAGCATTTAGTGAGTAATAACCTTACTAGCAATAGTATACGAGATAAGCACTTTAACCATGACTCTGTAGATTTGAAAACAAACAAACATTTTGTAAGGTTGCAAAGTATCAAGTATTAGGTTGTTACATATAGTCATTCATTTTTTCTGATGTTCTGCAAATGATCTTGAAGAATAGTCTTTTGTAGTATTTTTTACTTCTTAGTAATTCTGGTCATCCTGTGAAACGGTTTTCTAATGTTATTGAAATTTTATTTCAGCTTAGACATCCCTTTGAGATGGAATGCCAAGTAGGCAAAAATGAACATGATCAACATCTTCTCTTTTCTTTTAATTAAGGTCAAAAAGCTGCTCAGGACATTTGTGTTGTGTACAGAAATGAAATGCTAACCCATTATTTTGAACAAATGAACAGGCGCAAAGAGGCAATTTAGCTGAAAAAACTTGACCAGTGATAGTGTGATTATTCAACATGACAATGCTCACTCCCATGTAATTAAAGAACTTAATTGGGAAGTTCTGCCACACCCAGCATATTCTCCCAATTTAGCCCTTCAGACTATCACCTCTTTCAGTAACTTTATAACAATTTGAGGGTTGTTTCATTCAACAACAACATGGAGGGTGAAACACAGCTTGATGAATTTTCCAAGTCAAAAACTAGTGATTTCTATTGACGAGGAATTGAACAGTTACTGAATCGTAGGCAAGAGGTTGTAAACAATGAAAGGGAATATATAGTTGAAGGATTTATCAGAACTATTACTAAATTACAAGTATTAAAATAAATGATAAAAAGGAATGAATTTACATAACCAAATAGAAAAATTATTCTGGGTTATTTATTTATACTATCTTAAAATGTTACAGTGAATTGGTGAAGCCATAAAACCTTACTTATTCTATATGTTTGATAGCTGAGGATGCCAAAATCATGCTGGTACAGAAATTTCACTATCTGGGTAATGTAATAACAGATGACAGAAAATGTGGCACATAAATCCAAAGTCACACAGGAATAGCATAAGATGCCTTCAAGAAACTAAGTAAAATATTAAAACTTGGGAAAATATCATCAGAAACACTGAAAATATATAACATCTAATCTCACGACTGCAGGACAATGTCACAGATGAAGACGGGGACTGAAGCAACAGAGATGAAGACGGGGATTGATGCAACAGAGAGGAAGACGGGGATTGAAGCAACAGAGATGAAGACGGGGATTGAAGCAACAGAGATGAAGACGGGGATTGAAGCAACAGAGATGAAGACGGGGATTGAAGCAACAGAGATGAAGACGGGGATTGAAGCAACAGAGATAAAGTAATGTTAAGGAAAATAGGAACTACAAGGACATTGATAGAAAGAGTTGAAATTTTGGGAACACAATGAGGAAAGAGGGCCTGGAGAATTTAACATCAACAGGGCATATTGAAGGCAAAAGAAACAGCAGGAAACAGACAGTAACTGACTTGAGTTTGTGTGAATGGACAGAACAGGGGAAAAATATATGGTGAAAAGTCAACAGTTATTTAAAACAACAAAAGACAGGAAGTTGTGATTGATTGATTGTTTGTTTGTTAATGGCTTATCAACCTTATGCAGGTTATTTAAAGCCAGAAAATATTTTTAGATTGTAAGAATGGGGAGGGGGAGATAATTATACAAGTCCTACTAGTTAACTCACAGGTGGGGGGGGGGCAGTTGAATATAATGAACCCAGCTGGAATTGGAAATTGGAGAGCCAAAATTTTGGATATGCTAGAAAGGATGAAAAAATTTAATAAAATAATAAAACAATGCTTTGGTCTTTCCTCTTAATAATAATATAAACATTTTGATGATAAAACTGTTTTCATCAAGTTTGGGGTCTTTTTCATAACGGTGGAGGTACTTAATATATAGTATATTTGGACATGTTTCATTGAATACAATGGGCAAGAAATATTTTGGGAGATTTTTGTTTAATTTTTCTAGCATTCTAATTATTTTTCTTTTATGAGGATGAGAAAATGCTTCTGTAGTGATTGTTCTCCCTTGGGACAACAATCACTACAGACAAGTTTCTTCACAATGAGTTTTCCATAAAAGAAAAATTCTTGGAACGAGAGAAAAACTCACAAAAAATTAGTAAATTAGTTTTGCAAAAGGCATACAATTTTCAATTTTTAGGCTATTCTTCAAAATTCATAAAGTTGCCCCAAATTTTGTTCCAATAGTGTGTGTGTGTGTATATATATATATATATAAATAAATAAATAGAGAGTGAAGTCATCCTATTGATGTTAACTTCAGTATCCACTAATACACATGCTCTATCCCAGATATTGAGCACTTTTATACATAAACTAGCTAAATTACGTGTGCCTTGCTGCATGTCACATTTTTTTTTTGTAAGAAAATGTTGATTGATTTTAAATCATTGTTATAATTTGTGAAGAAAAATGATGCATTTCAATATTACTCAATGACCTTCCAGATATGACCTCCAGCTTTCTCCTATATTTTGGATAGGAGTTCAAATTTAAATTTAATTTAAATCAAAAGGAAAAAAAAAGTCAGTGAGGGGTTTGTGCAAAAACACCTTGATCTGACTCCTTTGATATATAATTAATGTAATATTTGATTGAATGAATTGATGAGCAGATTTCAACATTAATATTGACAGTTGAATTGTTGCAACAAATTTGTATTGTAATGTACTACCCACTGATTGGTGATTTCTTGCTCAATTTGAAGTTCATATTGTATCATTTTGATCTTGCTTATGTGACCTCCATCTCCTGGTTTTTCCTTGTTCAAATTTAAATCAATTTTCAGTGGTGGGTGTGTATATATATATATATATATATATATATATATATATATATATATATATATATAAGAAGGCATGATGGAGTAAGGGATAGCAGCTTAGATTGAGGAATTGGAGAGCAGTGCTAATACCCTTGGGAAAGGTATGTATCATCCTCTTTTCCCCCCAGCTATGGGTAAATAGCAGGACAGACTGTGTTCTATAGCCTTAGATGGCAGCTGGTCTAAGAGAAAGACAACTCTGAATTCAAAACCTGCAGATGGTCATTTAGGGACCTTGTGGCATGTGCGCACCAGGTCTCTGTATTCGGCTCTTCAAAAAGTGTGGTTACTTCTGCAAAAAACCTTCACCACTATAATCAAATCATATGGGCAGGTTGTCTGGCAGTTGGTTCCTAGGGACTGAGGTGCCTGACCCTCATACATCATAAAAGGGTTCCCGGTATGTGCGGGTCAACAGCCTGCGTCAATCAACGACAGGAGAGTCCATGATTTTTTTTATATATATATAGATATATATACATACATACATACATACACCTTTGTTTAAATGTCCATATAACCACTCTGATGATGGCTCCTTTGAGCCAAAAGTTTCCAGCATTATAAAAAAAAATATCCAAATGTTGGACAATTTTTGTCTTTATTTTCTCCAGAAATTGAAGCAAATATATGAAGTTTGAATGGCTCATGATCAAACATAATAGACATTTGTTGTTTGTTATATTTAACAATATATCTTTGAATAATGATCTGCTGCTCCAATGCATTATATATATATATATATATATATATATATATATATATATATATATATATTATACACACACAGTAAGAATGTTATGCAAATATAGATTTAAAAAGAAAGTGGGTGGTATCAAGTGATTGCATTGTTTATCTTGCTAGTCCACATCTGAAGCAGACCAGATTTTCATGACCTTATTCCCAGTTTCAGTGTTTGACATGTTGACATAATGAAGATAAATATGACTGAATGAATTAATGAGCCATTAGCTGTGTGAACATCAGTAACTTTTGAGAACCTCTTCCTCTTTAAATTTAATGAATCCCTGGACAATAAATGTGATGGCAGCTGCAGTGAGGCTACATCCAAAAGTGGGACAAAATGAAATCTTTATTCATATTTGAATACTTTTTTTCTTCTTCTTCTTCTTCTTCTTCAATCAGTTATTTTTTTCTCTTTTTTTTTTTTTTTTTAACATTCTGTGTCCATTAAAAAAATGTGGTTTGGAAGTTTAGGAATATTCTTCCATTAAGATTTGAACTTGTGTCCTTTATCCTAAGGACTGTCTTACTGGGACACTGCTTTACTGATTAGGCTGCCAAAACTAACCCATCACTTAAATTAATTTATGAATGCTACATAAAATAGAACAAAAATAAGATGAAAGAGTAGTTAAAAATGGATAATAATAATAGCATAGTTTCATCTAAGAAATTCAAACAACTATTGCATCTACTACTGCATCTTTTTCATTTACCATGTCACTTCCCAACATAGGCAATCATGGCTCTCCACAACTTCCTGTCATAGCACATTGAAACACTGGTTTCTCATCTGATGACTGAAGTTAAGCAACATAAAACCAGGTCAGTACCTAGATTGGTAACTGCTTGGGAAGACTAGGTACTGTAAGCTTGGATGTGTGGGTGGATAATAGCTTGGATAAAAAAACAATTGTTTTGGAAATCTTTGCAAAAATCAAATAATTGTTGGATTTTAAAAAAATTTTCAGAACTTATTCACAAATGAATTAAATTAATTTTGAAATTTTATTTTTAGAAAATCTTGGTAAATTTTTTTTTTTTTAAATCCATTAACCCCACTTAATTTTATGAAATTTCTTGGACATTCAGGACAGTAAATGTTGTTAATACTGTTTATTATAAACAGAACATTTACTTAAATATTTGTATCTATAAAAAAAATATTTGTATCTATAAAAATAGTTGCCAGACTTAGTCCATTTATATTATATATATATATATATATATATATATATATATATAATTATTTATTTAAAAATATGATTCCAAATCGCTACATAAGAGGTCTCATGTTTCAAAACTAGAGGCGAAAACTTCAATATAATCCTTTAAAATTAAATTGAGTTGAAAGTAAAATGGGCTCCGTTCCATCCTCAAAGCGAAATTTTGTTGGAATAACGTATATCTGAAATTTACTTGTTTTAAAATTGAAATCAAAATCCCCATGGTAACAGCTATGGTGAATTTTCTAAATTGGGTATGAGTGTAGGGTATTTATATTAAGTAGCGGTATAGAGATACTTTCAAGGTGTCAAGTCGGGGAAAGGTGGGGTGTCAAAAATGAAACGGAAGATGTATTGGCCATCGTCTAGTTTGCTTGTCTATGGAGATTTATTTATTTATTTTATTTTATTATGAAAGGGAATTGTGCATAAAAAAAAAAAAAAAAAAAAAAAACTTTCGTAACGTTTTTTTTTGACGACTTCATAAAGGGTTATCTTATATGTAAGGTATTTAAACTACTAATTTAGGCTATGGATTATGAAGTGTGTTATGTAGTATGCATGTTTGTAGTTAATTATTCCTACTATGAATCTGATGATTGGGCTATTTGTTAAACAAGTTATATAAATTTTTTTTATCTAATAATTCAAACCAAAAATCTGATGATGCCTACAAAAAACCGTTAACTCGTGTCTATTATTTAATAGATTATTATTATTTAGAAGTTTAATGATGTGCAATTTTTCATGGAGGCACAAAGGGCATGGGTCATCCCAAACCTTACATATAAGATAACCCTTTATGAAGTCGTCAAAAAACAAACGTTACGAAAGTTTTTCTTTTTTTTTTTAATATGCACAATTCCCTTTCATAATAAAATAAAATAAATAAATAAATCTCCATAGACAAGCAAACTAGACGATGGCCAATACATCTTCCGTTTCATTTTTGACACCCCCACCTTTCCCCGACTTGACACCTTGAAAGTATCTCTATACCGCTACTTAATATAAACACCCTACACTCGCCTACCCAATTTAGAAAATTCACCATAGCTGTTACCATGGGGATTTTGATTTCAATTTTAAAACAAGTAAATTTCAGATATATGTTATTCAACAAAATTTCGCTTGAGGATGGAACGGAGCCCATTTTACTTTCAACTCAATTTAATTTAAAGGATTATATTGAAGTTTTGGCTCTAGTTTTTGAAACATGGGACTTCTTATGTAGCGATTTGGAATCATATTTTTAAATAAATAATTATATTTATGCTTTACTTTTGTATCAGAGCACTATTTTTAAAAAAATAATAACTAAAATACTAAGGGGACTTTGGATTATTTACCTAACCAGTTCCTTCCTATTTTCTATATATTTTCACACATATATTATATTATATATATATATTATATATATATATATATATATATATATTAAGAGTGTTCCAATAACTTGGACTGATTTTAAATGTAAATTAAGTTTAAGTGTCTAATGATTTTTTCTTTTTCTTTTAAATTTGGCGGACATTTGGGTGATATTATTTTTCGCACATAATTGCCATGACATGATCCAATAGAGAAATAAATAAATTTTCACCAATAACACTGATTTATTTACTGCTGACTTTGATCCATCTTAATGAAACACCCTTATATATGAGAGAGAGAGAGAGAGAAAGATAGGAGAGTAGACATCGGAATCAACGCTGTATATTGACTGTCAGTTTCATACTTTAATGTGATCTTCACACCAAGTTGCACTACCCTTTTTAGCAGGCTATACACACACATATATATGTATGTATCTGTGTGGTTTTAATGCATCCTAGTTTCTAGTTTCATTGGGTGTGTACCCTGCAATCTTAGTGAGATACCAAAGTCCATACTAATTTTGGTACTGCATGAACACTTAATAATTGTAAGAAATTTGCAATGCATCTTATATTTTATGCTAATCTCAATATTATATGATGTGCGGGTGCTGAAAAATTCTCAGCCCTACTTGAGGAAATTGCAAAATGAACGGATGCTTTTGTCATTTAGTCAAAGGGTTGGCCTGAGAATTTTTCAGCATTCCCTTAAATGAGAAAAAACATCAATACAGAATTTGCAAAAAAGAAAAAAGTGCAACCTTAGAAATTATAAAAATACTTTCGTTAAAGTTTAATTTGCTATGTGGTTCATAAAAAAAAAAAATACAAAACATGACAGAAAGTTTAACAAAATAGAAACATACCTTAATTTCATGTCCTTTATATTTTTTGCGGCAAGTGGTACATGTAGCATGAGAGAAATTGCCATGGGACTCAACTAATTTGGATAGAGGAATCCCAGCCACTGAGTAAGTTGGGTAGAAGGAGAAAGAGAGAAAAAAAAATTGAACAAATAGAAATGCAAGTTCAGGATATTTAGTAATAATGTTAACAATTTTATCCATCAACCATAATTTTTTTTTTGGTGGGGTGGGTTGGAGGCAAAATAAAGGATGAACAGTAATTTCAGGAAACATTTGTAGGTAATCAATAATTGATTAACTATATACTTGATTTTGTTAGAATACAAGATTTGTCCAGAATGTATCCAGCCATTTTGAATATTTCACAAACTAGTTCAAGATCTTCATGTAACTTGGCAAACCAAAGATTGATGGTGATTGCAGATAAGGACCTTGCAAACTGTTTTGAAGAGTTTTTTATTTATTTATTTATTTTTTTTTTTTGTTAAATCATTTCACCCCAAGCAAGGTAATAATGCCATTAGGATGCAGAGATTACAGGGTGTGAAAGATAAGGAGAAGACTTTAGTGAAGGGAAGTGAAAAAAGGACAATAAAGGAACAGGATTCAAGAAGACAAGATGGCGATTGACAATACATTTGAACTTTTGAAGATGGTAGGTGACAGGGATGTAAGAAATTGGAAGGGAGTTCCACAGGCAATAAAAGAAACTGTTAGAATAGAACTGACAGTTACATCTAGAGTGTTCAACATTAAAATGGCGAGACCTAATTGCCAATCAAGTAGTATGCTTAAATTCATGCAGTTGAATCATCACGGAGGAAAACTCATCAGAACAATCGCCATGAAAATATTTGTATGAAAGACAGAGGGAAGCCATGTCATGTCAACGAGAAAGTGACTGAAGTTGAGATGCCAGGTCAGTGTTAATTAAATTACAGCACAATGGAAAGAATAATGGGGAATAACTGTGTGAGATTGTAAAGGGAGTACTTTCAAGGGGACTAAGGTGCCATAACAGAGGCAAAGTACTTTTTTTTTTTATTAAAATTATAATGAAGAATACTTTTTAAACATGCACCATATGTCAATAGTTCTTTTTGATAATTCATGAAACATTCTCATGATAACTTTTTACAGATTAATTGTTATAGAGAATAAAAAATTGATCAGGAAAAATGAAAATTTATTTTTTGAGGATCAGAACTCTGTAAGACAGGCCAAATATCAAAAGAACTTACTTATTTTTTTTTTTAACAGGTTTTTACAACAAAGCTTATTTCATGTATCCATCTGAAGACTATCCAAGATGCCACTAGATTATTATCAGGGCCAAAAGTACTCACTGCTCCCATTTTTTTGAGCCCATTTCATGAACATATCTTAAGACTATCTCCATTATATCATTATTATATCTTTATCAATACTTTTCAGCTTCTGCTATGTATTTCAGTATCTGTCTATAGTTCTACGTGCCATGTTGTAATGGATGTCAGTTATCAGTTATCTCCTGTTGATTTCCCTCTGAAAGTTCTCCACTGCCTTAACCGGGTATTGAACTCACACTCTTTGGGTGCTATTAACAGGAGGAGATAACTGATAACTGACATCCATTAAAACATGGCACGTGGAACTAGAACAGTCTACCCCAGTGAGTGACATAAAGGGTTCAGTTTGACATTCCAACCACCTGAAGAAGGCCGGAGCATACAATGGCCGAAACGTTGTAATAAATATGGCGACAAAGATAAGGACAATAGTCCGAATAATGTAAATAATGTGCTATGTATTTACAGATTCTTGATAAAATCCAATGAAGAATCAGCAACATTATCAATTATCAGTCCTAAACTGACATCTTGGCTTCAGTCACTTTTCTACTGCCATAATGTAGCTTTCCTGTGCCTTTTCTATGAACATTTTCATGGTAATTGTTCCGTGAGCCTTTATCTTTGATAATACCTTGACTTTACAAATTTAAGTGCAGTACTAGATTGGCAGCTAGGTCTCATCATTTTACAGTTGAAATGGCTAAATGTACACATAAGTTCTTTGCTAATAGTTTCTTCTCTCACACTTCTTGCTTGTGGCATTGTCTTTTGGCAGCTTGCATTTCAGTCAATTTTGATCTTAAAAATTTAAATGCAATGTCAATCGTTATCTTTTGTCTTCTTAATTCCTATTCTTTCATTGTTCTCCCTCCTTAATAGCGTTTTACTTTTTCTCATATTCTCTCACACTCAGTAAAACCCTTGCATCTTTGTGTGGCTTTATTGCCTTGCTTGGGGTGAAATGATTAAGGAAAAAAGAAAAGAAAAAAAAAAGTTACACTTTGCACTGTAGATACTAGTACAGAGATTCAGGCAATTTGGGGGCATTATTTTAAATTGGGCCTCAAAACTGCTGAAGCTACTCCCAGAATTTGATAAGTGGAAGATAATGAAATATCTGCCCCAAACTGGTTTAAGCATTCTAATAATAGTGACTTGTCCCCTGAAACAAAGTCCATAATTGAATGCACCATCAGTTGTCAATTATGATGCTTTAAGATGTGAAAAAGAATGGGAACATCAGCAGCAAAAAAATCTTTGAGAGCTAGAATTATTGAAAAATATAAAAACAAAAACGAAAATAATTTTGAATTTACAAAATTTTCTACCTTATGGTTCTTATATTTGTTCCAGTTGGTATTAGGAGACAAATAACATTCATGTAGGACATTAGTCAAAAGCAAATTTTAATTCTTTTCAATAACAGAACCAATGAAATACAGGAATTACTGGGTTGGAAACAAAGTTACTGCACAACTTTTAATAAAAATATATATAAACTTGTGTGGGAACTTTGTTTCCAACCCAATACAACTAAATAATCATATTTTGGTAAACATGGACCTTCATTATTTACATTATTCAGACTATTGTCCTCATCTTTGTCGCCATATTTATTACAACGTTTAGGCCGTTGTACGCTCCGGCCTTCTTCAAGTGGTTGGAATGTCAAATTGAACCCTTTATTTCGTTCACTGGGGTAGACTGTTCTAGTTCCACGTGCCATGTTTAATGGATGTCAGTTATCAGTTATCTCCTGTTAATTCCCCCTCTGAAAGTTCTCCACTGCCTTAACTGGATATTGAACTCACACTCCTTGGGTCTTGTCACTGGATCTAAGTAACGCCTTTATCCACTGTGCCATGTGTCCTTCAGAGGGGAATTAACAGGAGATAACTGATAACTAACATCCATTAAACATGGCACGTGGAACTAGAACAGTCTATCCCAGTGAGCGAAATAAAGGGTTGCGTTTGACATTTCAACCACCTGAAGAAGGCCGGAGCATACAATGGCTGAAACATAATAAATATGGCGACAAAGATGAGGACAATAGTTCGAATAATGTAAATAGTGTACATAACACCTCATCTCAGAAATATAGACAGATGGACCTTCATGCCTTAAAAAAAGTGTTTCAAAAAGGATAATTTTTCCATTGACACCACTGGCAGATAGGTTACATATTTTTATAATTTTTTAAAAAGATTTCTTTTCACATTTATTTCTTTATAAAATGGTAAATAATACATTTTTATAAAAATCTAAATAAGTTTTTATAGTCTTGTAAATAAACATTGCTAACAAAGTTAATGTAGTTAAAATGATAGTGGTGTCACATGAAAAATTGTCCTTTTGAAACACTTACTTTTGCTGGCATCAAGGCCCATGTTTGCCATATATATATATATATATATAAAACCTATTCTGTCTGAATATACACTTGATGAAGGCTGGAGGGCACAACAGTCCAAGGTAACCAAGACAAGATTAAAATTATACTTACACCTCTCAAGACCATCAATATTCTGTGTGTAGAGGCGCAGTAACAAGCCATGTTCATGAAGGAGTCGCAAAAAATAATGATTATAGTTTGGGCGGTATTTCACAGATGGGTACAGTTCTTTGGCAAGGGCAAAAAATGGATAAGGATCAGTATGAAAATAATCGATATCAAATATTGCTTGTGGATAAGGAATATTGTACTGTTGTAGATTGTCATATAAACCACTGCCAGGAGTCCTGTGGGATAAAACAAGAAAAATTTTAAAAATAGAATTATTTGGCACTATTTAAAGAGACTGGTCTGCTCATAAAAAAGTAGAGAACATTTTTTAAGAACTAATTTGTGTAATTATCTACACTATTAAAATGTGGACTATTGCTTTCATCTTTGTTGCTGTTATCGTGGTGATAGCAACAACAAAGATGAGGACAATTGTCTGCATGTAAATAATAACTCTGCATCGAAGAAATGCAGACAGAAATCATTTTTGTATATCAGCATTCTTTATACCTTAAGTTGCAAAACTTGTCAGAATCAAAAAAATATTGATTTGTTATCATTTTAGGGTCTTGTTTATAATATCAATACAGTGTTAAATTGATCCCTGACTTTTACAGAGTAATTGGTTTTAAGCTAAGTTATAACAGCTTAGCTGCTATTTACAGATGTTAAGTTTTAAAAAATGACATCATTGATATCTGCATATTTTTTAAATTTTCTGAATTTTTTAACATTTTTTTTTTTTTGTGCGGAATATTTTTGGAAGAACATACATTTGAGGTTCATATTTAAGAATAAATGGATACATAATTTTATTAATTTATGAAAATTCTTATTCTTTACTTAAAAATGTAAAGATGATGAGACAAAATGGAAAATCTATAAATGATGAGTGTCTGGCCTCTTTGGCTTCCTCAAGTTAGAATGAAAGAACCACAAAACTGTATGTGAGGAAAAATGTGTTGGGGATCTCTGAAGATAAGTGGGGACCATAAATCAGATTAAATTTACTTATCACATTCAATGTCCAAACTCAAGAGAACATCTGTCTGCCTGTTTACACACACACACACACGCAGAGAGCAACCTTGGTTCTCAAACCTCTTACATGTCGAACAATTTGTTTTTTGGACAGAAAATTTGAGATGAAAATGCCTCAGTTCTTGAACAACATTGCTGAACTGAGCTGAACCGAGTTAACCCGAATGCAATCATTTCTGAGTCGATCATCGTGTTGTATATGTTAAATTTACTTCTATTATGTTTTTTTTTTTCATTTACACTTTTGTGTGTAATTTACGTTTAATGGTAAAAAAAAAAAAATGATTCAGGTCACTAACAATTCTGTTTTAGAACAAATTGTGGTTCAGAACTGAGGTTGCTCTGTGTGTGTATGTATGTATGTATGTATATATGTATATATATATATATATATATATATATATATATATATATATATATATATAAAAGAGCCATTTGGTATCTGTTGGATCTTAAATCAGTTCACTGAAATTAGAGTTTTTTTAAAAATTTTATGTATATACTTGTGTGTCACACATACACACACACAATCATATACATAAAAATGTATATCTTTGTTATTTAAGAGAAATTTAGTAAGCACTTGAGTAATTTTTGCTTTTGTCATCATAGCAATGAAGCAATATTATTTGAATGGCTAACATTTGTTAACTGATCTGCAGAAGAGCATGACATTTGACATAATTGGGCATGTCAGTGTTGACAAAAATTAAATCTAAGCCATGTTCAAATACAGGGGTTGGACAAAATAATTGGAACACTTGTTTATTCAAAGAAAATTTATTTAATATGGAGTTGGTCCTCTTTTAGCCTCACAGACAGCTTTAATGCGTCTAGGAATGGAATCATACAGCTTCCTGACTTCATCCAGAGGAATTTTCAGTCATTCTTCCATTAAAACCTTCTCCAGCTCTTTACAACACAATGGTGGAGGATAGCAGCTCCTAACTTGTTGCTCCAAAATGCACCACAAATGTTCAATAATATTGATATCTTGAGATTGGGGAGGCCACTCTATGTGTTCTAGCACACTTTTATGCTCTTCATACCAATTCTTAACCACTCGAGCGGTATGTATTTGAACATTATCGTCTTGGAAGATGCAGTCACCATCAGGAAATAAAGTCTTGGCCATTGGATGAACATGATCTCCCAAAATGTCACCTCCATGCTTCACTGTTGGAAGAAGACAGTCAGGGTTGTAAGCTTCTTTGGGCTGCCTCCACACATAAACATGCCCTAAAGTTGGGAAAAGTGAAAAACTGGACTTGTTTGAGACTATGACTTGCTTCCATTGGTCTGCAGACCAGGTATTGTGATCTCTGCACCACTTCAACCTCTTGAATGTTGCAAGTGGAGAGAAGAGGTTTCCTCACAGTGGCTCTTCCATGATATGCAGCCTTATGGAGCTCATGGTGAACAGTTTTAGTAGAAACTGAACTATTCAGATGTTTATTCAACTCAGCAGTCACTTTGGCCGCATTTGTCCGATGATTTTTTGCCACATTGTGTTTCAATGCACATCAGTCCCTGTCAGTAAGTTTGCAAGTCCTGCCCGAATTGCTAAAGGTCTTGCCCTGTTTCTCGAATTGCATCAGTGTTCTTGATATGGTAGCTCTTGAAAAACCAAACAGTTCAGCAACCTTAGTGATCGAGGCTCCTGCCATGCGAGCTCCAACAATTAGCTCTTTTTTTTTCTTTTCTTTTTTTCTTTTTTTTAACTCTGAGAGGTCACGCATTTAGCTTAAATTTTACTAAATTCTAAAAATAAATATGACAGTAAATTAGATAAATAAACGTATTTACAATAGATATAACCTGCAATTACGAAGTTTTAGTTAAAGTTCTTAATATAATAGGTCTTTGAAATATAGGAGTGGATTTTGCAACTGTTCCAATTATTTTGTCCAACCCCTGTATATGCAAAGATATTTGAAAATAATATGGCTTGTATAAAATGTTGAAACGCACTGAAAAATGTATTCTGAATTTGGGAGGATAGAGTCAGAGTTTGCTGAAGGCAATGTTGATCCAACAACCACCTATCTTGTTAGACATAAAAAAAAAACAAAAAAAAAAAAACATACATTTACTAGAATATCTATGTATGTTTATCTTAGTTTAATCAAGGCTTATGGCAATATCACATTGAAACATTGGTCCTTATACAATCACTGGAGTTAAGCAACATTGAGACTGGGCAGTAGCCAGATGGGGGACTGCTTGGGAATACCAGGTGCTGTAAGCTTGGATGTGCAGGTAGTGTAATGAGAGCTGATTTTCAATTCATGTTGGGTTTGTTATATTCGCTTACAAATACATTTGGGAAAGGTATGAATGCACCTCTTCCTACCCAGCTATGAGTTAATTAGTAAGACTTGTATCATTAATATCTTTTGGCTTTAAATAACCTGAAAAGGGTTAATAAGCCATAGAAAATGAATTAATCAATCAGTTTAATCAAGGAACATACAAGGTATATTTTGTCATTGACAGGGCTTCTTGTTAAATTTCACTTTTCATTTTTTTATATGTTCACCCAATACAAGGCCCAAGAGTCACTCATGGTAGAGGGTTACTGAGTGAGGTGGTTGTATGGACATGTGATTTTGGATATGTATTTTTATAGCTTATCAACCCTTTACGCTTATTTAAAGCCAAATGATATTTTTTTGATTGTAAGAATATTTCTTTTGTTTTGTAAGTTTGAATTTATGGGATGAAGATTTATTATTTATTTACACTATTTACACAGACTATATTATATTTCAACCAACAGGCAGGTTAGGTTTAAGGCTCCATGTTTCTCATGGGACAATAGCCTAGTGGATTAAAGAGTTAGTTCGTGACTGATTTGTTGACCTGAACTGATATACACCTGATAAAAAGCCAGCAGGCACAACAGCCAAAATGTGATAACAACAAAGATGAGGACAATAATCTGAATGTAAATAATAAATATTGCATTAAAAGAGTTTTTTAGATAACAATAATTTTTCCAGATACAGATCATATTATTTAACTCATAGAAGGGTGGAGAAGAGGTGGATTCATACATTTCCCAACAGTATTTGCACATAAGTGAATGTAATGAACTCAACTGGAATTTGAACTTGGTTCTGATTTTTCACTCCAAGTCACTATTCATTACAGGATGTAAGAGGAAGAAGTAAATGCAGATTATATTTAGGATAGATAATGGTTGACTCTAAATTTGAAGAGGTTAAGATTGTGGCGATCAGGGAAGCATCCTTTACAAAGTAGCAGTTTTCAGGAAGAAGCTGTCTCTCTGGAATTTGTTTCTTAACAATGGAATACAAAGGGAACTAGGAAGATCTGAGCCTGTACACATGACATGGTGTGTCCTAGCTCTTAAAGGCCTGGGCTGTTGAAACTAAGGCATGTAGCTCACCTGAACATTTACCATGGAAAATGCACTAGAGTAGCAATAGGTCTGCAATGTTTCTTCTTTATAAAACATAGGTTCCACTCATCATTGACTATACTACATATTATATTATGCAAGTAAATTTTTTCACAAAATGAATATTACCCAACTGATGACTTTTCAAGATATATTTATATGATAAATATACTATGTGGATTTCAGTATCTTTTTATTAGAAATATTTTTTGACAAATGTGCATCAGTACAGATGCAAAAGAGGCCAGAAGTCACATGTGGATATGTCTATCAAAGACAGTCACATCCAGGTTTCTCTGTTAGCAACAGAACAGCTCGACATATTCAGATGCGAGCCTCTCTGCAACGTGTCCAGATCTGGGACTTTGTCAACCATTTCATGTCAATAAAACTAATAGGAAAACCAGTAGTTGGCAGTCTGCTTTTGGTGAGACCCGCTTTGGTATAGTTGGATATTTGGTGTCTTGTAAAGATGTTCTGTTGGCATATTTTGTTGTGGATGTTATATACGGCCCACCATGCTGTGGTTTATGAGGCAGTGGCCTCACTTGTCATTGTTCAGTTTTTATTTCTTCCTTTTCCCTTCTCTGCCTGTTCCACCTTAATTATTAAGAGAACAATAACCTGTTAAGTGTTTCCCCCAACTTCAGCACACCCTTGTTTTATTTTTTTTTTATTTTTACATATTTACAATAATTTATTTGGTGGTGTGAGATTTTAATATGCAACTTGAGACTTGTTTATTATATTGTAGAAAAGTATATATAATAGTAAATAGTATAGTTATTGATATTTTTTAATTTCATACATACAAAGATTGCCATGGGTCATAAGAAAGATATAACTCCAAAAGAGGTTTATGGACCCTTTGATCAGACTTACATAGTCATCTTTTTCAACTGAGATACTTTCCTGTGAGGTTCCCTATCTATTATTTGATACTCATACGATCAAAGATAATATGCATATTTTTTTCCTGTCCACCAAAATATGTTCAATCATGATAAAAATCAACAATGATAGCAGGATATGACAAACAACTCATAAAATTGTATAACTTACATGTTTTGGAATCATAGCCATAGGTATCAGTTAGTTATGTGCCATGCATGATACATGCTTAGGCAATCAGGTATCTTTCAATACATGACTGACGAGGCAGATTTTTTTCCCCGTAGTAGGTTGCCATTTCTTTCTGCGGTAGACCAGTTGCCATGCAGGGTTATAGAGCCCGGTCTTTCCTGCTACTTACCCATAGATGGGGGGAGAAGAAGAGGATTCATACATTTTCCAAGAGTATTAGCATGTAAGTGAATGTAATGGATTCAAATGGAATTTGAACTCAGTTCTCTGATTCCTCAATCTGAGATGCTATCCATTACTCCACTGTGCCTCCTCTGTCATAGGTATACTGATTAGAAAAAAATTGTTACTTGTGCAACTGCTTAAACAGTGTTGAAATTATTCAAAAATAAATTTCAATTTTCCAATCGGTAGCCATAGTTATACCAATTAGAAAATTGAAATTTATTTTTGAATAATTTCAACACTGTTTAAGCAGTTGCACAAGTAACAATTATTACAGCAGAGGTCTACAGTTTGAAAGTAAAAACTTCATCTTGTTTGACAATGAAAGTTTTTCCCCACCCCTTCTATATACTGTGCATATTTATAATAAGTACAGTATATCTACTTTCTTATTATTTAAGAAGCTTTCAATTTAAATTGGTTATTGCACTTTGTTTCTTAGAAAAAAAATTAAAACAATCATTTTACTTCAATGATCAATCTTAACAAACAAAGAAAAAAATATATGCAAATCGTGACAGATATGCAATATGCTTTGAGATGAGAATCTAGGTCATTAAATGATTGAAAATTAAAGTGATAATATTACAAGAGAATTTGATTAAAAATGGCCTCTATATGAACTGTAGTTCTGTCCTGCTATTTGACCTATAACTTAAAGAGATGGATTCATACCTTTCCCAAGGATATTCGTTACATTCACTTACACACAAATATCCTTGGGAAAGTTATGAATCCATATCTTATCCCCTCCCTATTCAATGCCTCTTATAGGTTGAATAGCAGAACAGACTGGTAGCCTTGGTTAGCAACCAGTCTACCGCAGAAAGAAATGGCAACCTATTGCAGGAATATCTTCTACTTAGTCATGAATCAAAAGAGACATGATCACATGATCACCATTGCAGATATTACTTAACCTTTAGCACTCTGCATTATTAATATTACTTCCTTTTCCACCGCCTTCTTTTTCAAGGCCTCTCAATTGCAGTAACTTGTTAATTTCGCTCAAAGTTGTTTTCGGTTGCCATAGCAGGATATGACAACACAACTATGAAATTCAAACACACTATTGTTCAGTGATCAGAGTCATTTTCAGTGGCAGGACAAACATTTTTTATAACAAATGATGTCATATACAGAGTAATAAAGGTTAACTGACAGAGTTGTAGTCAAAAGTGTAGTCCCTGTTGAGAGCAAGTAATGTCAGGATTTATTCTTTAAACTCAATGAAAAAAAAAAAAAAATTTTTTTTAAAGATTTGTATGTATTTTTTATGCTAGAATTTTTTTGCAACACATTGATGCATGTTGAAATCCTTACAATATTTAGTATTGTTGAAGTTATCATTATCATATTTTGTTGAGATTTACAAACTCTACATTTTGTTCAATTTCGCAAACCAATCAACTATCAAATCTTAAAGAAAAGATATGCAAAAAATAATAATATTGCATTTTTATTAAATAAATATTTGTCATTTTAATCTGTTTTTAAAATAGTGGTACTATTTTGTATGTTAAATAATAAAACTTAATTTTTCCAAAAAACTTAATGAAAATTTATTGTATTAAGCTATGTAAACTCTAGTAAAATCAACTGTACTTTGTATCCCTTACCTGTTTGCACTTCTCCCCCCAAATATGGTTTTGATCCCTCAATGTATTGGCTTGTATTAGTTTCCCAAAAACTTAATGAAAATTTATTGTATTAAGCTATGTAAACCCTAGTAAAATCAACTGTACTTTGTATCCCTTACCTGTTTGCACTTCTCCCCCCAAATATACCTTTGACCACTCAATGTATGGCTATTTTAGAGGGTGTGACAGACGGATGGATAGACTAATGGAAGTCACAGAATTTTATATCTAGATACCTTCTATGACAGTATAAAGACTAAGCAGATCAGAGTGCTAAGAAGTATAAAGAGACAAATCAATGCACAGAATTTCCTCTCCTCCTCATGGGATCAACAAGATAAAATCATTTGATAACCTCAAATAAGATGTACATAAATCATTACATAACACAAAAGATAAAATGATATGGGGGATTAGTTCAAAAAGAAATTAAAATTTCATTGTATCATTCCAAAAAATAATGAACTCCTCCTGCCATGTGCTAACTTTTATAAAGAGTCAGATCAGCCCAAGAATAGAATATGGCTGCCATATTTGGGCTGATGCTACCCAATCCTCACAAAATTCAAAATCTCTTATATGGCCTTGTGGGTGATTAATTATTCTCTACCCTGCAACTTTCACTATGTGGCAGATGTTTGAACAAGTGACATTCCTTATACCATCGGTTCAGACCTTCACAGCTAAGACGTACTTACAGTAGCAAATCTTCCCAACTCCCTTTGTGTTCCTTTGATAAAAAATAAGTTTTACTCGGCTTCTTCCCTGGAACTATTACTTTGTGGAACAAACTGCCAAGTGCATGCTCCCCAGACAACTACAATCCTGGTTTCTTTAAGTCCAGGGTCAACCAATATCTGTCCTACTTATCCTCATAATACTATCTTACTCCCCACTTCCTTACAATCTCACTCAGTAACCTTCTACCTTGAGTTGCTTTTGAGCCTTGTATTGGGTGAACTATTAGTTTAAAAAAAAAAAAAAAAAAGAAAAAAGAAGACCATATTAATATATTATGTAAAAATGCCAACAAAGCCATTTATAATTTTGAAAGATTTTTTGGGGGGTTTTGTTTTCTAGAAGCAGTTTTTCCAACAATAGATTTTATTGAAGAGAGAATTTATATCTTAATTCTATTTGGAAACTCTTTTCTCAATAACTTTCAGTGTGCCACAATGGCTTTACAGTCAATCTATAAGAAGAAAGAAAGAATCATACCTAAAATCTGGGATACCACTGTTGGTACTGAGACCAGCTCCTACCAACACCACAACCTTTGGTACATGTTTGTCTTGGAGATACCTAGCCACTTGACAGATATGTATTGACTCTTTGCTATAATTGCTGATGCTGCTTGAGGTAGATAAAGAACGTCTGCAAAACAAGCAAATTAATATCATAAACATACATTCCTGTAATACACCTATCAAATTACATATATATATATATATATATATATATATGAGTGGATATTGAAGTCAACACCCAGAGGTGATGGCCTGTTTCATGCTAAATGCAATCAATGACCTGATGATTGCATTTAGTATCAAACAAATTGTTGCCCTCTGAGTGTTAACTTCAATGTCCACCTTTATACTTACATATGCTATATCCATTATATTGAGAACTTTAACCCATAAATATAGCATACCTTAAAAAATTTTTAATAAATTTATATATATATATATATATATATATATATATATATATATAGGGGAGTGAGGCTTTAGAGTTCAACTGTTAACATGAAGAGGTTCTGCATCTGCAATGTGCTGTCAGGAAGTTTGGTTTGTTTTGTTTTACGGCATATCAATCTCAATGGATTATTTAATGCAGACAAAATTTTTATTGCTGGTAATATTTTTTTTTTGTTTTCAAAAATGTATTTCTGGTAATATTTTTTTTTTGTTTTCAAAAATGTATTGTCAAAAAAATCTATTTCTGGTAATATTTTTTTTTTGTTTTCAAAAATGTATTGTCAAAAAAATCTATTTCTGGTAATATTTTTTTTTTGTCAAAAAAATCTATTTCTGGTAATATTTTTTTTTGTTTGTCAAAAAAATCTATTTCTGGTAATATTTTTTTTGTCAAAGAAATCTATTTCTGGTTATATTTTTTTTGTCAAAAAAATCTATTTCTGGTTATATTTTTTTGTCAAAAAATCTATTTCTGGTTATATTTTTTTGTCAAAAAAATCTATTTCTGGTAATATTTTCTTCAAAAATGTATTGCTGATAATAATTTTTTTTCCAAAAATGTATTACTGGTAATAAAACACATTTTTTTATTTTCATAATGTTTTGACCCCAGTTTGATGGTTAACTATTTGCCCATAACTGGGACCTTAACAGGTTCTACCACCCCAGGGTCAGGGTGAACCTGGGAACACCAGCAATTAAGAGGTGGTTCCACGCTCCTCAAAACCTCCTGATCAGAGGACTTGCTGTTGGACCTAGTTTATTGTCTTACCCAGGACAGGCTGTCAGGAGGACCCAACTCACCCAGCCATGACCACCAACCATACTCCTCTGTAACTCCTGCTCATAACTCTTCAGGAGCAGGCTGGGACTTCATAGCCATTTCTGCCACTGCCACCAGAGAGGAGAAAGGGAATAAGGAGAGAGGATGACGATCCTGAAGGTAGGATGTGAGTGGGTGCTGCCAACAACATATCCTATATGAACATTATATTACATCATCTCAGACCACTGAGACTCTTTGAATTTGATTGCCTGATGTAAGCGGTGCTGACTTGTTTGAATTACTGAGGGTGTTAGCATAATTAGTTACTGAACCTAAATACCAGAGAGTTTCAAGGGTTCGAGTTTAAAATTCTGAATATGACAGACACCTAAAGAAGGCTGGAGAGTAAAATTTCCGAAACATTGTGAATATAACAACTAAGAAGAGTATGAATGGTAAAGCATGCAGAGTTGAAATTGCAGATATTCGTGTATAAGTATCTATAACTCTGCCATATAATACATGCATACAAAAGCTTGCTTACTTTGCATTTAGAGCCAGTGGTTTATGGACATCTTCTTTGATATTCAAATTTTTTAAACCAGCTAATAAAGATTCTTCTGCTGTTATTTTTTTAGGTGATGAAGCTTTCAATGGTTTTGTTTTCTCTGGTATAGAAGCACAGTTTCCACCTGTAATTGTTGATGGCTCTCCCCAGGCTGAAATAGGAAAAAAAATAAAAAATAATTAGACATTTCTGGTGGCAGTTGAAATTTCTGAACTGAACATGCAAAAATACATATGGAAATTGTGTAGGCAAAACATGTTTATTGTTAAAAAATTTAAAACAAAAAAAAAAAAAAAAAAACAGTGTATACATCTCTATCATTAACAACAATGATTTTTTTTGCATTATAAAGATTAAAGAGAAAGACCAATGAAGTTTTTATTTAATCTTGATGGTAAATTCTCTAGCCTATTCTAAAGCACAAAACCTTGACAAGTGGAACCAGAACAGAGAGAGGGAATAGAATGTCACAAGGAGAGGATGGAACAAAAGAACGCGTCATGTGTGACATGTGAAGAAGCAGTTAAGAGGTCGTCAGCCAGTGACATTTACATCTTGTTTCTGGGCCGAAAAGAACACAGTTGATTGACATTGATCTAAATTCTCATGTTACTACTTCTACTGCAGTCTTACTTTAAAATGACCACAAATGGACATTTCATCAGACTGCTATCAATATCCGCCTTATTAAAAAAATTTTTTTTGCTATAGCCAAGTACCAAAGGACTCACTTATCACTCTAAAGAAAATAGATAAATATATTATTCATTTTAACCCAGAAGTCAGTCTGTTTTATTCCCAAAGTTTCTGATAAAATAATTATCTTACTACCTATCCACATTGGCAACATTCAGATGTGAACACATATGCCATAAAGTTTTTAATATTTCTTTGCTTTTGGGAAAATGATGCAAAGATAGATAAATACAATATTTTTTTTTTTTTTTTTTTTTTACAATGATGTTCACTATGTACAAGGCCCAAAAGCCATTCAAGGTAGAAGATGGTTACAGAGTAAGAGGCACCAAACCAAGCAAGGTGATAATGCTATTAAGACACAAGGGGCCACCAGAAGTGGAAGAGAAGGAAAAATACTTTGGAAGGAACTGGAAACCCAATCCTAAACAAGAAACAAGGGATAAATCTCTAAAATAAAAGTTCAGAGTTTTAGGTGGAAATGTTAAAAATAATAAACATTTTTAAAAATGGAAACCTGCAAATTCTTTAATTTTGTCCCCTCATTGTCTCTGAAAAAGTAGCTGCAGAATTTATTTTTATTTTAAGGTAGAATTTAATTATTGCAATCATTTTGTTTTGTTTCTTTGGAAAAACATCCAAATTGAGCAGTTATTTAATTTTTCAGTCTGTTCATTTTTGTTGAATTTTGTTTGCTAACTTTGAAAATCTAACAGAGTTTATTTCTCTGATGAAAATTTAGTTTTAAGAAAATTCTGCATGAACTTTAGAAAATTTATTCCTGAGAGTTATTTTTACCTATAAAATTCTTCAAATACTCTTTGATATTTGAAAAAAAATAAATAAATAAAAATAAAGAAATTTACCTTTTTCAGTACACATGTCAACATTTTTCAATGTTCCTTAAAAAATATTTTTAGATATAATTCAATAGTGCAAGTTCTAATTGATTAGAGAAATTAAAAAAATGAAATGCCGTATATACTTGTGTATAAGCTGACTTCATGTATAGTGATTCCCCTAAATATTTCTTTTGCATGAATTTTAACCCCTCCAGAAAAAAAGAAAAAAAACCTGTGTATAGTCAAACCAGTCACAGAAACCTTTTTGAACCTTGTATTTTTGGCATAAAAAAAACTGATTATAAATACTTGCACTATACTTGCATATATACAGTAGTTGATTAGTTTTAATTTTTTCTAAAGTCGAAGCAAAAATAAAATAATTGCAGTAATTGAATTTTTAAAATATAATTTTTTTTTGCAGTTGTTCCAGTTTTTGGGATCAAGAGTGTTTTAATAATAAATATATCACTTATCACTTGAACATAACCTTTCTTTTACTGAGAAAGTTTATAAATTAGATTTTATACATTTTTTTAGAGGCACAGGCTTATTTTTCTTAAATCATGCCTGAAAGGGCAGAGGAAGAGTCCTTGACTTCAGTGCATGACTAAAAGTCATGTTAATGTTAACCTCTTTTTTTGTAATAATCACAGTCATCAATCATGGTATTAACGTTGATTACATAGATAAACATAAGAGAGAAAGCGTAAAAAGATTATGGTAACAAGTATTTATTAAGTTGTGAGAAAAAAAAAATGGAATTATCTTAAATGATATGCTGACCGCAGGAGACACACAAACTAGAGGGTGTCATCAGTTCACCACCTGACATTTTCATTTTTTCAGTAAAAGGTTAAAGTTAACAGAGAATTAAGGAAGATGCCAAAATAGGAGTGTGGAAAAAAAGCAGATAATTACCTAAAATTTCTCTGACAGACTGTGGTTTCGGACAATGATTTATATGCGAAGAATTCAGAGAAAACATCTGAAGGTGTGACATGTAACTTCACATAGGACAGAGGATGACAAAAACATTAAAAGGAGTATCATACAGTACTTAGTTTAAAAAAAAAAAAAAAAAAAAGAAGCAACTGATAACTAGATTTTTCAGCTTTCAATTTGTAGGCGCTGTCTTCCAGGAGCAAGTAAATCATAAAAAGCCTAAGAAATAATGCCTCTGTTAGAATTTCTGGGACAACTGATTTGTTTGTTCAATGGCATATCAACTCCTCATAGGTCATTTAGAGCTGAAATTTAATTGTCTTGGGAGCTTTGAAGTAATAAAAATATGTTATTCTGCTGTCACAATTGAATACATGGTAGGTGATACTTGTCTTTTGTGCATACACATGTTTGTGTGAACATAATTACAAGAGGCAGTGATATGTGTGGTTTACGTTGTAGCTTTGTTGAAGTTATATTTTGGAATACAGTTTGATTTCTGTAAGAAATTGTAGGATATTATATGGATTATTGCCATGAAAAAGTTCTTTCATGTTGATTGATGTGTTGTTGGTAATTTTACTATAAATAGGTATTGTTGGTAATTTTTTCTATAAAAATGTATTACTGGTATTTTTACTATGAAATGTATTTTTATACTTTCATAGTGTTTTGTTTTTGCTCGGTGGTTAAGTATTTGCCCATAGCTAGAACACTAAAAGGTGCTACCACCCCGGTTCATGTTGAGAAGTTATCATTATTTACATGTAGACTTGTTATAACCAAGGTTTTGGCTATTGTGCACCCTGGATGTAATCAGGTGCTTGCTGACAAACAATAATAAATGCCTCATAATAGAAAATAGACGTAGCATCAAGCAAACAAAAATCTATTTCATTCAGCCTTATTTTCAGACTTCTGGTGTAATCTGATTTAATGATTTCTAACTGTATTACTGGTAAACTATGTTAACGTAACTAGAGAGGGACTCAGAAAATGTTATTGCGTAAAATATTATAGATGGAAAAGTTTTGAGCAATTAACAGTTTTCCAATCACAAAGATATCATTAGCAAGTTATCTTTTTTTTTTCTTTTACAATAATGTTCAACTTGTACAAGGCCCAAGAACCTTTCAAGACAGCTTTACAGTGCAAGAGGCACAGTTTAAGGGAATATGTAGGGGAAGATAATGGTTAACCCTAGACTTGAACAGGTTAAGATTGTAGTGACCAAGGAAGCATCCTCATGGGAGTTGGTTCCATAAAGCAGAAATTTGTGAGAAGTTGCTTGAGAACTTATATTTCACCAATGGAATACAAAAAGAATGAAGGTGCTTTGCTACAATGTGGATGATATGACAGGGTTTAGTGGTGAAGGTTAGAAATAGAATGTAGTTGTTTGAACACTTTCCATGGAAATAGTGAGAGAGCAATGAGAGTCTTGCCACATTTCATCCATGGGAAAGGGGTCATAAGGTGGAAAATAATTCATCATCCACAAGGATACAGAGACACCTTTGGAGTCTATCAAGACTGGGCAACTCTTGCCTATATATGGTATAAATACTCAATTTTTGGTGTGATCTGGCTCTTGTAAAGCTAGAAGATAGCAGGAGTCAGGTACTTACTTGTGAGGTATAGGGAACTGACCATTTTCCAGTATGTTTAGTAATGAATTGTAAGTATGAGTTTCACTTGAGGTCTGGGTTGAGCTTAAGTCCCAAAAGGAGCTCAAAGCATAGGGACTCCCTAAGAACACTTGTTCATTGTGATGATTGGCTTTTGAGACATTGAATGTGTTAGTTATTCTCTCACTGAGCTGTTAAGCTAGGTCAGTGGAGAGATCAGCTACCAGGCACTGGTCATCTCGAGTTTTGAGGTGCATCCATATACCACTGTATGATCAGCATAGATATATTCACAAATGATCAGAGTATAGTCATAAGCAGATCATTTATGTAAAGAAGAAAGAAGGTTGAACCGAGGAACAAGCTGTTTGGATCACCTGGGCCTCAGAGGAATGGCCATTAACAACTACCTTCAGAGACCTAGCTGTTAAGAAAGACTTGATAATTGAGAAAGCTCAAGTAATTCCATAGCTAGAAAGTTTGTGCACCAAACCTCTATGCCAGAGCTTGTCAAAAGACTTTGTAATATTTAATGTGATCATTCTCAAGATGTACGTATGTTATCTAGTGCCTCACTGATTCTGAGAGTAATGAGAGTTGGGATTTCAGCAGTGGATTGAGCCAATCAAAGTCCATACTGCTTGTCACTCAAGACGTTGTCTCCATTGAATGTTTGGATTAATTGAAAACAGTTTTTGGAGAAGCAGTAGAATTAAAAGTAAAACATTGATTACGTAGATAAACATAAGCGAGAAAGCATAAAAAGATTTTGGTAACAAGTATTTATTAAGTTAAATTTAATTAAGTAATGGCAGATACGTAATTAACTGTTGCTACCTGAATACATACACTTGAATCACACGTGCTCTTAGTTTAACTTTACACTTCTAATATTTCTATCTAAACTCTAATTTTATTTACTATTTTTTTAAATCTTTTAATTTTTTTTTCTTCTAGTTTTTATTTTGTCAATAGGAGTAGATATGTTCATCTATCACCTGATTTGCACTCTTTCTGTTTTTGTAACTGTAGTAGAGATTTATCCTCCATTTCCTGTTTAGGATTAGTTTTCTGGTTCTTCTAAATTCTCATTCTTTTTTACTCCCACTAGTCCCTTGCGTCTTAGTGGCATTATCGCCTTGCTTGATGTGAAATTATTAAAAAAAAGAAGTTTGTAATTCTGTTGTTTTCATTAACTGTAAATTTTATTTTAATTCTGTTGTTCAGGTTTTGATCCTCTTAAAAAAAAAAAAAAAAAGTTGTTGTTGGGAAAAGTTATTTTTTTGTCAGCAAAGATTCACCACTCTCTGCTATTGTTAGAGATAATTTGCTTGAAGTTGCTAACACATGATCTTCAGTGAAGATTCACTGACTGTCTCTCTCTTTCTCTTTATTAGTTCCACCAGTTCAAACCTTCAGAGCTAAGACCTGCTATGCCACATACACTGGGATGAATCATTTATATTCCATTAGTAAGAAAGAAACTATTTCTTCAGTTTCTTTCAAAGAATTGTTACTAAAAAAAATAGACAACTTGATCAGAAGATTTAAGATATGTATTTATTCCATGAAAATTTGAAAGTTTTTTTTTATATTGCATTAGTCATAATGAGTGTTAGCAAATTATTTTAGGCTAGTGCTTCTTGGAGTCTCAAGTCACATTCCTTCTCTTGTGATCCCAGAGTTCCTAAATTTTTACTGTTATTTTGAATTGTCATTTTGTAATTATTTTCACCAGATTTAAAATGGCTCATTTGCCAATCACCATTGTTTGACACTTACCTCTCTAGGACAAGAAGCACAAATGTATATGTGTAAGTTTATGCTTTTGAAAAAAAGAAAAAAAGTATGCTGTTTGTATCAAGTTTAGTATTAGTTTGGTTGGTGATGAGATACTCTTAATAGATAAAATAAAAATCTTTCCAGAAAAATGGGCTCTAATCAGGGCAATATCTCTGTTTCATGTAACCCCCCCCACACACACACACAAAAGAAATTGTCAGCATTTAAATTTTTTTCTTTATTTCTTAAAAGCAAAACTTTCAAAAGACATAATTATGGAGAGAGATAGAAAAAAAAAGATCAATTCCATTAAGAAATTCACTCATTAAAAAAAAGTTGCTTCATTAGTTTCATGATAGATCAACCACTGACTTTAGTTACAATATGATAATTACCAAATTGACTTTTCAAATAAAAAAAAAAAAAAAAAAATGAAAATACTCCTGAAAGTATTTTTTTAAAAACAGTTTGATTAATACCAACTAAAACATTTTTAGCTTTTAAATGAGGGAAAAAAAAAATTACTTTGTAATTTTCATGTTTTTTCTAAGATGATAATCAAAAAAGAATGTGTGGATAATGCAACAACTATCAGTGCAAACAGTAGAATCAGTAAACAGAGTTCAAATTTCTATCTGTTGCCTTCACTTTTATACAAATAGTTTTAAGAAAGGCATTTATAGCAGGATAAGACTGAGCTCTCTACACTTAGATGGTAACCGGCTATGGAAAGAAAAAACTTGAAAGCCAAAACAGTGGTGAAGGCAACTAGCAATAGGAAATCACTCCACTATCTTTCCCATGAAGTCATGACAAATCACTGATAATAAAGGAAAGGAATTTGGAGAGCTATGATTGCCTACATCCTGGGGAGGGGGGAGAATAGATAAATAACAATTTAAATCTTATTAACAAATTACTGCACATTTTTATGAATTGTAGTGCACATCTCACTCCAGATTATACTCGAATAGAATTTGCACTCAATAATACACCAGGGTATTAAGTGCAGATTTATGTGACTGGCTCAATTGCATGCGACAGATATGTAACATCAACTGCAGATGCAGCAATAGTAGTCTCTCAGACATTTCAGACAAAAGTGTAATGTCCATGTTTTGAATGAGGAACCCAGGGCCAAACACACTGGCCAAGATTAACTGATGAAATAAGGAATTAAAAAAATGTTAAAATTCAAGTTGTTTGTTGTCATTGGTCCACACCTATTCTATTACAATCTGAAACTTTCTAATTGGATTATTACATTGTTTTTGTTCCTTTCTTGCTTTGCTGAATTAATGAACTCAACAATTCAACTGATATCAATTAAAGTAATAAGTAACTGCTAAAGAAAATATATATTTTCACATCATACTTTCACTTGTTTTTATAATTGATTAAGCATACTGAATCACTAGTGATTGTATTGTGAAATGAAAGTCAAGAATCCATTGAAAACCTGAAGAAAACACCTTTGCATTTTGTTACAGACCATCCAATTAATGAACTGTAGATTTTATGGAAGAAAATCTATAATTTGTTACCATTTAACAAGTTAAGTTTTGTGGTTTCAAACTTAACAGGTTCATGGCCATATCACATTGAAACACTGATTCTCATATGATCACCAGAGTTAAACAATGTTGAGCCTAGATGGATAACTGCTTAGGAATACCAAGTGCTGTAAGCTTGGATGTGTGGGTGGTATAATGGCTCAGGATTGGAAATCTGAGGGCCGAGTTACAAATCCAGTTGGGTTCATTATATTCACTTATACCCTTGGGAAAGGTATGAATCCACCTCTTCTACCCTCCCCAGCTATGCGTAAGTTAGTAAGACTTGTATCCGTAAAATGATTATCTCCCAAAAATTCTTACAATCAAAAAATATTTTCTAGCTTTAAATTACCTGCGAAAGGTTGATATGCTGTAAAAAAAAAAAAAAAAAAAAAAAAAAAAAAATTAAAATCAATCAAGCCTAACAGTAGACATCTAAATTGGACAATCCTGGGAACATGTTTTACACACTCGTAGTGAGTCCGATCTCTTAAACTGTCACAATGTTTAATTGTGACAAAATTGAAAAATTCCTAAATAATGTGTTTCATCCCTAGAAGGAACTTCAGAATAATAAAGGTTTTATTGAAGGAGTCAGTCTTTCATA
Organism: Acanthosepion pharaonis; assembly: GCA_903632075.3. Lineage (NCBI taxonomy): Eukaryota > Metazoa > Mollusca > Cephalopoda > Sepiida > Sepiidae > Acanthosepion > Acanthosepion pharaonis. Next base: position 61,481 of record CAHIKZ030001220.1, read on the forward strand.
TATACGTATGTGTGTGTATGTGTGTATTTGTAGGATGTCTAATAGATTCTGAAACAAAAGTGATGATAAAGAAAATTTATTAACGACGCCCTAATATGTCATGCCTGAATAGGTGTGAATGTAAATATAATTGTTGTAGCATACCTACAGACGATAATGGGTATGCCCCCATTCCCATAAATACATTAGTGAATACTGTATGTGTGAGTCTACAGTCTACAGTTGGAGATTCATTGTGGAATTCACTTGACTCACTTCTAGCAGTTGACTACTTCTTCTATGCACCACTGACAAATCTTATGTGTTGTTCTTGTCCCAAGTATTATCGTTCATTACCAACCTCTGTATGATTATCCTATTCAGTAACCTTCCTTAGGTTACAACAATAATAAAAAATCACTATCTAGTTTCAGTGAACTGACTTAAAATGCAGCCATACCAAATGCTTCTGATTTAGATAAAACAGGTGTACAGACACTCTCTCAAGCCTGGCCATTGTACGTGATAAGGTATCTAATTTAATTTGATTTATGATTACTATTTCCCAAGGCATTTCCCCCTCAAATACAGATTTTCCTTTCTTTCATTCTAATCTGAGGAAGCCAAAGGGAGCAAACTCTCTGACAAAATGTGTCAATAAATTTTCCATTTAGTTGAGCAGGGGGGATACAACAAATGCCAGTTACAATTTTACAATGAAAACACTAAAGACTCAGGGACAATTAACTTTAGATTCAAATTTAAAAAATTTTGATGTCCAGTGTATCTAGATGCGTGACCTAGCAGACCCCATTCAGCTTTATATCACTTTTGGTTTTATTGCTAACTTCTTTTTTATAATTGTATTTCTTTTCACCCCCTGTTGGAAGACTGAATCCATTGATAAAATGATTATTAGTCTGAAGAAGTTACTTTAAGGAATGAAACATTACGTAGGTGTTTCCCATTTTTTCATTTGTTTAAGTAGTCCGATATAAAAATTTGTATATCTGATCTTCCACAGTATAATCTATACTACTCATTTAATAGAATCAATCTTCTTTTCGTAATTTTGCCAATCTAAATAAGTCAATTATTCATAATTAATTTTAACCTGTGAAAATTTCAGTTTTCCTATTTGAATTTTCTGATGAATTTTAATTCTTCAGTTAGTGATTAAGTAAGCTTATGATGAGTTCTACGACAATAAAATCTCTATAGAAATTCCCCTATTGCCTCATTAAATATTTGACATTAACAACATCAACAAATTATTGTGACAACAATCATAAATATGTATGCTAATCATTATTTTAAGAAGTAGCTACAATATCTGTCTATTTCTGAGATGAGGTATTGTAATTATTTACACTATTTACATTCTTCAGACTGTTCTTCATCTTTTTTGCTATATTCATGACGTCTTCAGGTGGTTGGAATTTTGAACTGAACCCTTTATTTCATTCACTGGGGTAGATTGTTCTAGTTCCATGCAGTAAGAAGTATAAAGGAGAAACAAGACGCCCCTTTAAGATTAGGCTGCAAAAACATCGTAAGGCCATAACACAAGGGGAAACAGAAAAGTCAGGTGTAGCTGACCACATATGGAGGGAAAAGGTGGACAAAATAAAAGGTTCAGTTTGAAATTCCAATTACCTGAAGAAGGCTGGAGCATACAACATCATCAATATGGGAAAAAAAAAAAAGGAGAGAGAGAGAGAATAACAGACTTAATAATGTAAATAAGGTACAAATGAAAAGATTTGACTTTGACATTGACAACTTTTTCATCTCTTAAACACTTCTTCTTTCTTTCATTTTCACACTGAAACCAAGCAGTGTCTTTACCCCTCTTTCCACACAATCAAAATAGAATTATTTATGAGATATTGGCAGGATATAACAGCCATGCAAACTAATGAAGGGAGGGAAGGACAAGGACAATTATAATAGGATGATTGATACCATTATCATAGTAGTGTTATTTGAAACCTTTATTTTTCTCATTATATAAGACAAAGTTTAGAAGGAAGAAAATGGTGATGTGGATGTTTGTGACTGAGAAGTATGCCAAAATAGAGCTTGTAGCCAAAGCAATAAATTTAGATAACATTAAAATTTTGATTTTGTACATAAACTTTAAGTAGCTGAAACTGACAATGCATTGAAACCAGAAGCATTGAATTAAAGGATTCTTAAAATGTGCTAATTTAAGTAATACAAAAGAAGAAATCAATGTGAATAATGTTGAATATAATAATATAAAGTTCAGAGTTTATATATTAAAACTATTTTTTCACACAAGCTTTTATTCTCCTTGTAGAAGAGATGGGTATTAAATTCATTATATAAAGTATGTCAGATAAAATTCTGTTACATTTGAAAGATGGCAATGCCTGTTAAAAGCAGGTACCACCATGATGAACCCCCCTGCCTAAAAAAAAAAAAAAAAAAAAAAAACACGCTATCCCATTTTTAAATATTTACCAGAAATCACGAAATTATTTAATTTAAACAAAAATTTCACCACTTATCTATTAATGAATTAATTGTATACTGAATAGGTTATATTATTAGAAAACTTGCTTGAAATTTTGGGTGGGGGCAGGTTTCCCTGTCTGCCTTGAAATATATATACTTTGTACTGATTGATTCATTTTCTATGGCTTATTAACGCTTTACAGTTTATTCAAACCAGAATATATTTTTAGATTGTAAGAACTTTTTGGGGGAGATACTAATGGTTTAGTAATACAAGTCTTACTAATTAACTCATAGCAGGGGTGGGAAGGAGGTGGATTCATACCTTTCCCAAGGATATGTGTGATTAATGGTTAGTGGCTCAAACTGAGGAATTGGATAGCCCAGTTTATTATTTCATGTACTAATAGCCTTGGGAAAGGTATGAATCCATCTCTTCTCCTCCCAGCTACGAGTAAAATAGCAGGACAAAGTGGGTGGCAACCAGTCTAGTAGGAAACTCTGAATTCAAACTGGATTGCACTATCCTAAAAGTGTGTATAGATGTGGCCGGAAACTACTTATGAATCTAAAATCCATTGAAACTCCTACTCCTATATGTCCAAATGAATATGACCTCTGCTATGCTTGGTCAGTTTTTATTTGGATGCTATGGGTTTGTTTGATGGAGCTGGCTCAATCGACCAGGTGAAAGCCGAAATGGGTACAGGTATTTATGCATAATGAACCCAACTGGAATTGGAACTTGTCTCTCAGATTAACAATTCTGAGCCATCATCCATTATACCACTTGCACACCCAAACTTACAGCACCTAATATTACCAAGCAGTCACCCATGCAGGTACTAACCAGGCTCAATGTTGCTTAACTTTGGTGATTGCATGGAAACAGGTATTTCAATGTGATATGGTCATAAGTTGTGTATTTTTTAATTTGTGGGATGTTTGTGAAATACTTTTCTTTGTGAATTATAAAATGTGAAGAAAAGGAATTGACATAGTTGGGATCATAGAGTCAATGTGAACAATATTTTCATTAGCTGCATAGTAAGTGCTTCACCAGGGCTACATTCAGTTTTGAATTCAGAGTTTTCCTTCTCCTAGACTGGTTGTCACCCAAGGCTATAGAACCCTGTCTGTCCTGCTATTTACCCATAGCTGGGGGAGGGGAGAAGAGTTGGATACTGAAAATTCATACCAAACCTTACCAAAAATAATTTGATAAAACTCAAAAAATAATTTTTTTTTGAAAGCTGGTGCTTGCATAATTGAATAGAACATTTTCTTTCTGATTTGATGGGAGAAAACTATTTACACTGTATAATTACTTCTAAAAATTTTACTCATAATTTTTTTTCAGTGCAATATTAAGATTCTACCCATTACTGTTCATAATTTTTTTTAATTAAAGACATTTGAAGAATTGAAAAATGTAAAGTTTAATGCCATTTTTTAGTGTGAACAGTTCTGCATTTTTACAATGGTCAAGTGTTCATTGAGAAGAAAATTCCCAGTTACTTTCAGATAACATCATTGAACCCTGCTATTCACCCTGGAAGGGCCAATTTGGTTGTGAAGGACCTTACCAATAAGTATAATAAATGGCCCTGTGTAGCTTATTCCCAAATGGCTAATCTATATACAGTTTGATGCTGACCCTATGCCTCGGATTGATATGATAAAGAATCTGGCAAGGTACAAAGTATTTTTGACTTTTGACCTGAACAGTGTTGGCCACCAGATCCCAATAACTGAGGCATATAAAAAATTTACTGCCTTTGAGGCCAATGGGAAGCTATACCAGTTTTGTAGGTTGCCCTTTGGTATAACCAATGGGGTCTATGTTTCAAAGGGCAATAGACAAATTTGTTGAAAAAGAGAACCTTAGAGATACAAATCCTTATGTAGACAACATTAGCATTGGTGGTTATAATCAAAAACACTATGATCAGAATTGTCAGAGATTACAACAAGCAACACAAAATGCAGTCTTACATTAAATTAATCAAAATCTGTAATATCTTCTGAGTCTATTAAAATACTCGGGTATGATGCAAGCCATAATACTATTCAGCCAGATCCCGACCACCTGCATGTTTTCATATTAATCCAAATGGATTCCTTTGTTTTCTAATAAAATCCGTCCCTTGATCGATACTAAATCTTTTTGGATAAGTAAAGAAAAAATTTGAGGACTTTTAAAGAGTTCAAAGAGGAATTGTGCTCTATTGATGAAAGTATTCCGTCTTTGGTAGAATGCGATGCCTCTGATGTTGCTGTGTCTGTAACTCTTAATCAAAATGGCCACCCCGTTGCCTTCATGTCATGCAGCCTAAGTAAGAATGAATTAAACTACTCTTCAGTAGAAAAAGAGGCTACAGCTATCATTGAAGCTGTTAGAAAGTGGTGACACTGTTGTGCAACCACTTTACTCCAATAATTAATGTTCCGTTGCATTCATGTTCGACAATACAAAGCAAACAAAGGTTAAGAACAGAAAAATTCAGAGTTGGAGAGTAGAGATGGCTGAATTTAGTTATTTAATCGCATTCAGACCTGAACCTGACAATGTTGTCCCGGATGCCCTAACAAGAGCTCACTGTACAGCCATAACAAGTTCATCTCTAAATGAACTTTATAGTATTTTATGTCACCTGGGAGTTACACAGATGTTACACTTTGTTAAATGCAGAAACCTTTCATATTCAACAGAAGAAGGTTTGCTCTCAGTGTTAAATTTGATCTGTACTAAAGCCAAAGTTCTTCAAACCTTCTGCACCAAGGAAATTAATAAGAGCATTGAATCCCATGAACTTATTAAGGGCCCTTACCATTTAATACTCATAATAAGTATTTGTTAAGGGCTATAGATGAATATTCCAGTTTCCTGTTTGCCTTTTCATGTCTGGATGTTAGTTCAGTGACAATGATAAAATGCTTTGACCAAATTTTCAGCCTTTGCAGATTCCCATCTTATGTTCACTCTGATAGAGGTGCATCCTTTATTAGCCAAGAATTAAAGTCCTACCTAACTCAGAAAGGAATAGCCACAAGCACATCTACTCCATACCACCCAACAGGCAATTCACAAGTTGAACAGTACAATGAACTTAGATGGAGAAATATTTGCCTGGCATTAAGAACATACAATATGGACTTAAAACATTGAGAAATAATTCTACCAAATGCTCTATTCTCTTGTTCCCTACTTTCGACATCTACCAATACTACTCCACATGAAGGGTTCTTCAGTTTTCCCTGGCTCTCTTCAACTTGCTCATCGTGGCTTGCCCCTGGACCTGTACTTTGTCTGGTCAAGTGAAAATAATACTTTTGTCAATAGGGTGGAATTGCTTGATCTAAATCCTACATATACAAATATAAGGTACCCTGATGGACAAGAGTCCAGAGTATCTCATCAAGATCTGGCACCTTATCCATCCACTGAATTGAATGTGAGAAAAAGTATCCCAAATATCGAACATGTTTCTGAGGACCCAGGCAGTTCTGACATACTCACTTCAACAGTGCCCCAGCATGATAGTTCAGGGTTAGTCTCTAGTGATGTTATACTCTAACCAATTACAGCCTAGTTCCGAGGTGATAATATGGAGGTCTTCAAGAACATGAAAGGCACTAACATTTAGGTATCCTGTTTTACAAAAAAAAAGTGATAATTTAAATTCTCCAAGGAATTTTGCTTTAGTGTTTAAATCAATAAAACAAATTTTGTGATTGAAATTTAATCTCTCGAAATTTCATGAAATTAAGTAAGTGGTGGTAGGTAAAAAAAATGTTTTTACTAAGATTTTGTAAAAAAAAATTTTTTTGAATTTAAAATTCATTTGTGAATAATCCTGAAAGTTTCATTAAAATCCGACAATTATTGTATTTCTGCAAGAATTTCCATGAATGTGTTTTTCACCTGGAAAAAAAAGGCGCTAAAAAATACTAATCGAAAATATTACGTCCACCGCTGACGTAAAAAAAAAAAAATTTTTAACCAAAATTTTGAACGTGCTAGAAAGGATTAAAAAAAAAATAATAAAAAATGCTTTAGTCTTTCCTCTTAGTAACAAACATTTTGACGATAAAACTTTATTTTTATTTAAGTTTTAGTACTGTTTTGGGTGCATTCTTTCATCATGCTATAATATATGCTGTTTTTTTTTCAACGAGCAAGTGGAGTTACCTACGTAAAATAAAAAGATAAATGAATTTTGAAATTTAAATATTCAAAAACAACAAAAATTCTGTTAATTTTAAAAAGAAACTAAACCAAGGTGTTTCTTTGATGTTTACAGGTTTACTCCGTCTTGCATTTTTAAAGAGTGTTCGTGTTTAAAAAAGACAACATTTTTATTTTTTTTAGCTAGAGCCCTGTGAATTCGTTTAGAATTTTTTTTTTTTTTAGCTAGAGCCCTGTGAATTCGTTTAGAATTTTTTTTTTTTTTTAGCTAGAGCCCTGTGAATTCGTTTAGAATTTTTTTTTTTTTAGCTAGAGCCCTGAATTCAAATTTTTAATTTACTTCTCCCAGTAAAAAAACTGTGCAAAACCTATGTAAAAGGCATTTATTGTAATTAATAAAATTATTATTCAAACGCTTTTTAAAAAAAAATCTGAGGCTCTTTAAAAAACAAAAAAAAAACCCCAAATCACCAAAAACTGTTTACAAATCCTGTAAATTTATTTAAGGAACGGTAATTTCAAAACAAAACTCCACTGTTTTATTCTAAACAATACAAAGAATAAAAGAATGGTGGACAACTAACTATATTATTTCGTACAGTTACTACTAAAAGGTTTTTTTTTAATAGTAAAAGAGTTTAGTTAAAAGTACGAACCAACTACAAAAAGAAAAAAAAAAAGAAAAAAAAAGACGGTAATTCAGGTAATTTCATACAACACGTAAGAAACCTTCTTCTTACAACAACAGTACACGCCGGTTATTTCCGGGGTATTATTTTCGTAACATGTTTTTTTTTTCGCTTATTCTTTCCGAATATGCTTCTTTTTTTAATTGTAGTTTTCTTTTGATGCTTTAAGAAGTGACAGAAAGCAACTTTGAAAATTACCCCCAAACAGAAACAACTTTGAAAATTACCCCAAAACGCGTTTTTTTTTTTTTTACCCCCCACCGTTTCTCTATAAATTGCGGCAAGTTGCCATCATCGCTACAATTTTGCTTTCATCCCTTGCAATTTTACTTTTCAAACGTAATTAATTATCGCTTTGATTTTTCGCGGTTTTAATCTTTAATTTTTATTTATTTACGCAGAATTTTCTTGGAGCGTGTTTATTTTATCATTTTTACGTAATGTTTTCTTAAATGATAATAAATCAGTTTAAATTAAAACAAAAACAAGAAAAAAAGAAAAGAAAGTTTTCTCTCGAAAAAGAAGAAGAGACAGGCGGCGGGTAACATAACGGTTATCGGCGCGCAAAGTGGAATCGACGAGCAGATGCCAAATTCTGAAGGAATCTGTTTCGATTATTTCGCATTTATCTTCTCTCAGCTATGTTTTTTTGTTTGTTTGTTTTTTTTTAATAACAAGGTAGACCATGCTCTCTGGCCTTAGTAGGACCGCCAATCTAGGACAACTCTGAATTTAAAACCGGAGAAGGCACCGGGAAACAGCTCCACTATATTTCCTAACAATAAGTCATGGTAATTCAGAAAGAAATTGAATCTGTGTTGAGCAATGATCGCCTACGTCCTGAAAGGACGTGGTATCTTAAAGAAAAAAAGACAAAAAAAAAACAAAACAGTGCCATCTTTTGTAATAAAGACATAAGGTAAATATTTAAAATAAATAATTTGGATTTGCCAACAAACACTAAAATACTTAAAACAATGCTTGAGGACAGGTGTGTGTACCTTTAACTTTCCTTCCGTCATCGAAAAGGAAGGAAAGTTAAAAAATCGGAGAAGAAAAAAAGAAAAATCGCTAATTCAAAAATCTTCGACAGTTGTTTAAGATATGACCATAAGAAATTATATTAAAATAAAACTCAAGTCTCGCCTTTGATTTATTTTTAAAAATTTTACTTTGTGTTTTACTTTTATCATCAAAAAATAATGACAATACCGTAGAGAACATATTTGGTAATGTTTGTAAATTAAAAGAACATTTACGAATTTAGAAAAAAAAGTAAAGAGAACACACACAAAGAATACTTTTTGTTTTTTTAGATATCAATTATTAAATTATGGTCGTTAATTCATAATTATTATTGATAATAATGACGATGACCAAATGAATTGTTTTGTTTTGAATTTTGATCATCATAATTTAAATTGGGTTTTTGGTTGATCACATTTAATTTCCTTGAAACACCTAAAAGTAAAAGAGTAAAAAAAAAACAAATTCAAATTTAATAATTTCTTTTTAGGCTTTTATTTACTCTTTTTTTAAAACTAGCAATAATGAATTTTATAAATCTTCTTGGTAATATAATGGTAAAATAATTATAAATAAAAAAATATGTGTAACTAACTGTAAGTGTAATTTAAATACTAATGTGCATATGTTTTTATTTATTTAGTAAACAAAAAAACTGAATGAATGATAGTTTTTTTTTTTTGAATTTGCCATTATTAATTAAGTTTAGAATTACAGTCAATTTATATTGCTTCACTAAAAAAATGAAATCAAATTAATTAATAATTACGTACCAGTTACTATTTGTATAGGGAAATAAAAATAAATAAAAACGATTTTTTTTACTTTTTTTGTAGTAAAATTAAAAAGCGAATTTTTATTTGTCTGCAGAAATATTTTCTCCATTTTTCACTGGAATTGTTTGATGATAAAATAAAAAAAGAATCAACCAACTGTCCATTAAAACATACAGTGCTTAAAAAAAAAAAAAATAAATAATGCCCACACCTGAAGAAGAAGAATCATAATAAAAATCACCTTAAAAAGCAAGAAAATTATCCATTTGAAACTTAATTTCTTCATTTAAAAGAAAGAAAAAATTAAGACGTAAGGTTTTATCATCGAGTGAGCGACATTGGCACAATGAATTTAGCTGTGCAAATAAACATAAAAATGGACCCTTTTTCTACCAGAATTCTTAACTTACCTTGTTTAGGTACTGCTGCCATGATTCTCCTACTTAGCATATCGGGTCTTGTTATGGACTGGGCTGGGTTTGTTGTGTTGAATTGCCGTTAATTTACTTCAGAGTCACATAGACTATGATCCTTGTAGCATGGCACGACGCCATTTTTACAAGGCTTGCATGTTCTACACAATAGCCAGTAATGACACCGCTTTTTCTTTTTTTTTTTTTTCGTTACTAAGGTTAGTAGTGGCTGTGATTTTGAACACATGCTGAAAAATTTAAACTCTCCATCTCTTTGAAGATGATGGAGTTCATTGGGATTTTTAGAACATTAAGGGAGAAAATGATTCATAATTCTGACCTGGAATCATTTTTCCTGTGTTATTTCCTTGTTAATCACCCAATCTGGTACATTAGATAGAACTTTAGACTACTGAATGTACTCTTCTCAAAAGAAATTCCTTTCCAAGTTTCCATTCTTAATTAAACAGTAATTAATTTTTTAAAATAACCTTCTGCAAAAATCATTGCCGCTAGGAAATTTGAAGGTCTTTTTATATTTTTTATTTTGTCAGAGTAAATAAATACGGACATTTCATATATTGCAGATTTCTCTTAAAAATTTTAGTGTTTGTGAAGAAAAACTTTAAAAATCTATATTAAGATTTGGTAAAATGAACAAATTAGATACAAAATATAGTAATATGTTATTTAAAACATATTTTATTAATTAATCAGTTTTCAGTAATTAAAACGTTTTCTATTGAGAGTTATTAATAAGATATGATATCCCTACTTAAAATAAAATTTAATTAACCTTGTCAGAGAACGGAAATAAAATAATAAATAAAATAATAATTAAAAAAAATAAAAAAATTAATTTTGTCATAGGAAACCAAAAAAGGTTTCTGTTCACGTGTGAATTTTATGACCCCACTTTTGGAAAGGACATGATCGTTCCCTTCTCACTTCCCAACCATTGAGTTTGGACGTGTTTGGTAATTGTCCCAATGAAAGGAAGATTTGGCCACTCTCACTAATAGTCAGACTGATTTGAGGTTGACCATTCTGTATATCTTCGCATCTTTGTACTCACATGCGTCAATAAACATTGGCAATTTATTTTCTATTCAAATCTTTGTTTTATTTATTGTGGTCCACTGACGTTCAAATTCTGTTAGCAGCATGAAGTCAAATACATCCCATCCACAACTTATAATTAATGGCAAAAGATAAAAAAATACACAGCCTTTAAAACATATATCAAATTATTAATCTGCAAAATTTCAGTTTTTAAACATGTATACTTACACTTCAAGTAACAGACATTCAAATACAGGCAAGCAGATTTCTGTTAAATATTTGTAGTTTGTGTTTACTACTATGTCTGCACACCAGATATAAATAAAAGGACAATGTATCAAGTAGGCAATCTGCATAATAATTTAAGTTGTAGTCAGACAGCAGTCCAAGTCGAAGTAAAAAATGGAGTCATTAAGAAATCTTACTGTGTCAAGTTTATTTCTTGTTGCATGAAAACTGTTTTCATAAGAAACTGAACTAAAAACAAAGATTTTATAAAATACCTCAACAATTCTTTAAATATAAAAACTTTGGATTTTAACTTATCTGCTTTCTTCTTTTCTGTTCCTTTGGAGAAGTGTCGAATATTTTTACACGGCCAAATTTTCACTTTTCATAAAATAATTTTTTGACAAAATTGATGGAAATTCCTCAAATACCTTCTTTTTTTAACGCTATGTGAAAATTGAAAGTCTACTAGAACCTTTAAAAGGCCAAAAAGTTTTGCCAATTTGAAAGTGTTCATTGAAATATTTGGTGAAAAGTCATCTTTTTAACAATGGGAATATATTTGTTGATGACTATTATCAACAAATATAGCCCTGCCACAACCTCATTGAGAATTAAAATTAGGTATAATGTGCTTGAGTCCCTGAAGGTCATTGGTCTAGGCAGTACCTCTCCTTTGGGAGGGGACATGGGTTGCCCTCAAAAGGGGAAATGCTGAGGGGGTTTATGCAATTTTTGTCATTTGTCCCATGTATACATGGGCTCCCACTTTAAAACTGGTCTTGTGCTATATATTGTTTGGGTGGTCATGCAGTAAAATGTCCACAACTATCAAATAAGAAAATATATTTTGGCAATGTTTAACCCTCGTGTCTACAAAAAACCAGTGTGTCAAAAGGACACTTATTCTCTTGACATTGCTATTACTGTATATACTTTTGACTCCCTCATCAATGTTTATTGTTTTAAAAAGTGATAATTAGAATCTTTCTAAAGAAATTTTTATTATTGTTTTTTCATTGTTTTTATTTTTTGTTGTTTTTTATTTTTTTATTATTGTTTTTTATTTTTTGTTTATTATTGTTTTTATTATTTTTATTATTGTTTTTTTATTTTTTAGTTTATTATTGTTTTTATTATTTTTATTATTGTTTTTTTATTTTTATAAAGAAATTTTTATTATTGTTTTAAAAAGTGATAATTAGAATCTTTATAAAAGAAATTTTTATTATTGTTTTTATTGCTTTTATTTTTTGTTTTTTATTGGTTTTGTATTGTTTTTTATTGTTTTTATTATTGTTTTTTATTTTTTGTTTTATTATTGTTTTTATTATTGATTTTTTATTATTTGTTATTATTATTTTTTATTTTTTATAAAGAAATTTTTATTATTGTTTTAAAAGTGATAATTAGAATTTTTATACAGAAATTTTTATTAGTTTCATTGTTTTTATTTTTTGTTTTTTATTGTTTTTTATTTTTGTTTTATTATTGTTTTTATTATTTTTATTATTGTTTTCATTTTTTTTTATTGTTATTATTTTTTATAAAGAAATTTTTATTATTGTTTTAAAAAGTGATAATTAGAATTTTTATAAAGAAATTTTTTATTGATAAATTTATAAGAATGTCTGTGAGTAAGAAAATTTAAATAAACACATAATAACGAGTAATTGTAACTATACATTTTCAAAAAATGCATTTTCCATATATTTCTTTAAGTTGTTCTCGTCACATAAATTCATTAAAATATGTTGAGAGCATCTCTTCCACTTACGTATTTTGATAATTTTGTGATTTTTTAATAAAGTTTTGAATAAAAAGATTTAAAAAAAAAATAATAAATCTTTATAAAAAATAATAAAAAATGTCACATAGTACTTGGTTCACATGTTTTTGTAATGTAAATAAACATTGCTGAGGGAGTCAAATGTGTATACAGTAATAGTGGTGACAAAGGAATAACGAACCTTCTGACACATTGTTTTACATGCTAGTCCTGGGTATGACGATAAACTTACATATGGTATCAAGGACACTGATTGGGAGATTGGAAGTTTTGAGGAGCCTGGAGCCACCTCTTAATTGCTGTCCTTCCCAGGTCCACTCTGGTGGTAACATCTGTTAGGGTCCCAGCCATGGGCAAATACTGAACCCCTAAACAAAAATAAAACACTATGAAAGTATTAAAATACATTTTTATAGTAAAAATGCCAGCAATATATTTTTTATTAAAAAATTACCAACAATACATATTTATAATAAAATTACCAACAACACATTTTTAAAGTAAAATGACCAAAAATACATTTTATTGTAGAATTACCAACAATACATTTTATAGCAAAATGACCAACAATACATTTTATCTGTAGTTGAAGACATAAAATTGTGTTCAAAATATTTACATTCTGGCATTAAATAACCCATAGAAGTTGATATACTGCTAAACAAAATCAACCAACCAATTTCTTGCAGTCAAGAAGGTTAAACATTGCTGGAAGTTCCTTCTAAACCATTTATTGTAGGTAGCATGGAAAGTTAACATCTTGATGATATTATTACTTTCCCTTCTGCTTAGATATGTTATGCATTTTGTTGTTGTTGCTTTTGAAAGTGTTTGTAACTGTTATGAATAATCAAGAGTGTTCTCCCCTTGTTCTGTTACTCTCCTCTTTGAGAGAGCTATTTCTGTTTACTGGGACTGTAAAAGGACACTATACAAGAAACTTGTATCCTCAGTTGAATAAAGCTTTCTTAAAGCCTACACCTGCATACTTTTTGCATATTACAGTAGCAAAGAGGTGCTACAGGATTGTAATGAATGAAGATGGAGCCTTCTTTTGTATGAATGAATTTGATAAGTTTCAAATGAAATGAATTCAACATTTTCAAAAGAAACTATTTCAACATGTAGAGTATTTATATATCTATTTATAGAAAGAACAACACAGTTCACAAAAGAAGAGGAAATTATATGTGATTATTGTCACTTTTTTGCAGAAGACCATTTCTTTATTTGATAGTTTTTTTTGTGCTTTTCATTCAGTATTTTAATATTTCCATCATTTTTAACTGAGCTAATGTTCTACTCCAAGCCCATAAGTGATTGTTAAGGCCAGTTTCACTTTTACAACCTCTCTTGCACACAAGGCAAACAAAGTTTGTCTGTGTTACCTATGTTGGAAAATTGCCTGTTCCTGTGTATAATTATGTTATGTTTGAGTCCTGCAACAGACTTACAAACCTTGTCACAAAACTTGCACACGTAACCTGCAGATCTTTCTGGTAGGGTTGCATTCACATATAGCTTCAAAAAAAAAAAAAAAAAAAAGAAAAAAAAAAGGAAATAAAATCATTGCATAGCTGTAGTATGTGCAAAAAAAATGTGGCTTGTTTGGAATTAAGTAGTCAGTTTTCTGGGGGAAAGAAGACTTGATGTTATCTTACTTATTATAAAATGCAGATTGTGTGTGTGTGTGTGTGTGTTCCTTTATATATGGGATCGGATTTCCTACATTTTTCAACCGATTTCAACAAAACTTCACCAGGTAGTGTTTCTTATTGTCTTGCACACTTTTTTCTTTATTTTTACATTCAGAATGCTTTAAAAATTCCATTTACAAGACAATTGTTTATAATGAAATTCTATTCAATCGATAGACTCAAAATGATTGAAAAACAATGTTTTTGTTTGAGTTTGGGTTTGACCAATTTGTAAAAAAAAACAAAAAAAAAAAAAAACTAATTAAGACATGCGTGTCCATCAACCTTAAACAATAATCTTTGTCAATTTTATTTTTCAGTCTTTATGATGGTCGATACTTGATCTATCTCTTACTGTTACATCCCCGGTCAATGCCGGGCTCTAGTGCTAGTTGTCACTAAATCTTGGAACAAAATGAGAAAGAGGGTCTTTATGATCCTTCCTTTTACAGAAGTGAATAGAACACCACCTAGTGGGCATGCTGGCAGACAAAGTGGAGTAATTCCACATATGGTTTCTGTTATTTGTGATTTTGTAGTACCATTTTATACTGTCTGATGAAGAATAGTCTTCTTTAAGACCTAAAAGATTTATTTGAAGCTGTTTTTAATCATTGCTCTGATAAAATGGTTGTATATAGATGATAGTTTAGACATTTCTGAATGAGTTAGACACCATGAATGATATCCTTATAAAGAGTCTAGATCGGAGTTTCCCAACCTGGGTGATATCACCCACTGGTAGGCGATTTCATATGTTGGGTGGTCAACTGAACAGAAAATGGTGGGCAAATGGAAATTTTGGCAAGTGATATAGGATTTTAAGTATTAAAAAGGTATTTCAACATATGATACCCACCAAAAATATTCAAAGGAGATATGCAAATAATTTGGATTAAAAAAATTAAAAACAAAAAGAGGTTAAATGGAAATAACTGGGTCATACTTGTAGATAAATTATAAATATACCCATAAACAAGGAATATTTAGGTATTTTCTATAGTTTTGAGAAAGGTCATTAACATTCAAATATAGTTCTTCAGATGAAATAACATTTTCTTTCTGGATTTAGATCAGATAAAGGAAGACAAAGAACAACTTTGCCAGTAAAATTAAGACATGACCTCAGGATAATTTTTATAATATAAAATTGTTTTCATTTTTTTTTTACATCATATTGGCCATCTCAAATTTATCAAGGCAGTAAAAGTGCTGGTCAAAACATATTACCCATCACTGTAAGCTTTTGAATATTTACTATACAGGCAGTGGAAAATTTTTTTTGCCATGTGAAAGTGGGCGATGATACAAAACAGGTTGGGAACCCTTGGTCTAGATCTAGCGAGGCTGTTTAAAAACATATAAACATTCTCTATGGATTTTGAAAGTTAACTGATCCAATATTATATACAATAGAACAGGGGAGGCAACTTTTTACAGTCTATACACTGATTTTTCTATACAAATTTAGATGTACCGTACAATTCGTTCTTGCAAAACTATTTATATAGATTTCACATTTTTACATAATTTATTGATATCTATCTAATATAAAAATTAGATTGATTTTGTTTAATGAGCCCTTTGAGCATGTTTTGATTACACCATATTTTTTTGCAGGCATCTCAACTTCAGTCACTTTTCCACCACTGTGACATGGCTTCTCTCTTTTTTATAAATATTTTAGTTGTTCTAATGAGCTCTCCTTCTTGGTACTGACTGCTTGAGAATTCATGCGGTCACCCAACTAGGTACTGACCAGGCTCAACGTTGCTTAACTTTGGTTATTGTACTGGAAGCAATGTTTCAACATGATATGGCTGTAAACCAACAAAGATGAGGAGATTAGTCTGAATGTAAATAATGTAAAAAAAAAAAAAAAATTATGCAAATATGTATAACTAGCAGCATGGCCCGGCGTTGCCCGTGCTTGATTCAAAAATAGTACGACTAATACAGCAATCGCTATCACTTGACTTAAAATATTTTTGCCCTTCCTTGCCTTTAGAGGAGTGCCCTTTGCTCTGCTGATGTTGTTACATGCCTTACTTCTTGCCTATATCACACTGCCAACTTTTTCTAAGCTCTATAGTAAACATTAAATCTGTTACGAAAAAAGAACTAAACAAAATAAACACAATATGATCAGCTTTAAAAAACCGGAAAAAACATTTTTAAGGGTTGACCAATTGTTGATTTGCACTCTCTTTGGGGGGGTGCTCAGAGTTGAAACTTCACATGATGACTCCCAATGGCCTCTTCATAAATCCGCTCGGTTTTCGCTAAAAACCGACATGCACTTCAGACGCAATCTGGGCGTATCAGTTTTTGGGTTTTATCGATTTTCCGTGCTGTTTAGGGGTCCGTGGTCATGAAACTTCTGGACAACACTTCTAATGGTAGACTCTAAGAGGGTGTCAAATTTGGTTGAAATGCGATCATTCCTTCTGTAAGCAGAATTTTTTTGATTATCGATTTTTTCGGAACCTGATTCCAAACTCAAAAATCGGGCTCCGTCATGTCCTTACGGCAGCCATTTGCAAACTTGTGTTGAAAACCGCATCGAAATCGGGTGAGAAATGCAGCCTGGGCGAGGTAACAACGCCTACGACAGACAGACAACATAAGAAATATAGATAGTAGATAATAGTTATAAAAATACTTTTAAATTCAGATATCAAGAAAAGAAGTAAAACAAGCCAATCATAGATGTCAAAAATAATTTATTTCAAGTAAAAAATATTGTATTACAATTTAAAATATAAAATGTAAAAAATATTTAATTTTATCAAAATGACATTCTTTCTTGATCTTTGGGAAGAAAAATAGGCAGACTGTCATTATATTGATGGAACAGCTTTCATTTTTAAATATAAGTATATGATTAATTCTTTTATTTCATTTTATTTATTTATTTTCAGGAAATGGTTAATTCATTGTTGCTTTCCAAATAGTTTGATATTATTATACTAAAGAGAAAAAAAATTAAGACCTTAAACTGGGAGTTAAGCAATGATAAAAAGAAATAGTAATCTGTTTTTTTTTTTTTTACCATGATGTTCACCCTCTACAAGGTCAAAGAAACACTTGAGGTAGTGCGTTACAGAGTAAGAGGCACAGTTTATAGGGATATGGTGGGGGAGATAATGGTTAACTTTAGACTTAAATAGATTAAGATTGTAGTGATCAGAGAAACATCCTTTTGAGTCGGTTCCACAAAGCTGATGTTTATGGGAAGAAGCTGCTTGAGTAGAACTTACACTTCTCACTAATGGAATACAAAGGAAATGAAAGCAGTTTGTCTCAGTGAATTTGTGGAACTAAGGAATGTAGTTTGTCTGAACACCTCCCATGGAAATAGTGAGAGGATTGCAACGTTTTGTCTGCGGGAAAGGGATTTTAGATGTGGAAACAATTCATCTACAAATATGCTTTTGAACTGTATAGAGATTGGAAAGTGAAGACTGTACAGCTCTGGCCCATATATAGCTGCAGTACTCCATTTTTAGCCTGATCTGGTTCTTGTAACAGTGAGGGATAACAGGAGCCAGATTCTTACTAGAGTGGTACAGGGAACTGACCATTTTCCCAGTATCTTTAGTAATGGATCATATGTATGAATTCTACTTGATGTCTGGGTTGGGTTTGTCCTAATAGGTGCTCAAGGCATGGGGTCTTCCTAAGAACACACGTTCATCTTGATCACTCAAAATTTTAGGTTCGCTTTGGTAATGATTGAATATCACTAGTTTGGTTTTCGAGGCATTGAATGTAACCAGACAGTTTTTCCCCCACTGAGCAGTTAAAGCTAGGTCAGAAGAGAGATCAGCTGCCAGGCTCTGGTCATCTACAGTTTTGGAGGTATACCCATATACCATTGTATCATTAGCATAGATATTCACAAATGATGAAGAAGGCCGGAATGTACAACTGCCGAAACATTGTAATAAATATAGCAACAAAGATGAGGACAATAGTCCAAATAATGTAAATAGTGGGAATAATTTTTGTAGATTAGCATTCATTAAACTTTTCTCTACTTACATCATTTATCAGAATAAAAAAGAAATATCAATTTATTTTTAAACAAATTAATCTCTGACTTCTTAAAGAGTTATCTGTACTTTGTTTTTATTTACAAATGTCAAGTTTGAAAGTGCTTATGTCATTGATATCTGTATACTACTGATGTTGTCTTTTCCCCCAATTCATAATAGTAAGTAGTTATCAGTAAGTACAGTTTCAAACTTGATATTTGTAAATAAAAATAAAGTACAGAAGCTGGGGATTGATTTGACTGTATATTATGGACAGGACCTATTCATTCTAAAATGATAAGAATTCAATATTATTTGATTCTATGTAATGTCTCGAGGATAGTCTAATAAATGCTAATCTGTAAAAATTATTTCTCCTATTTTTTGCAAGTGGACCACTCAATTTAAGTAGTGCTGACTAATTACATTGGAATACGATAAGTCAGTTTTACTAAAATATAAAGTTAGCCATTATTTTTTTTGAAGATCTTTTGCAATTTACTAAATATTTTTTGTGTGTTAAATTTGGTTGGTTATAAGATTTATTTATTACATCCAACTGAAATTTTTAGGTAAAACAAAAATTTTATAAACTAGAAATAACCTGAAAAAAAAAAAATGTTTAAACTCCTAAACAGAATATTTATATTGTTGAGTTACTTCCCCTTGTCAAAATGGCTGTTTTGGAAAGGTAGCTCTACATAGGTAGCACTGCTAAGTTATTTGCATGGTAATAGTTATAAGATTATGATTGGCTAATCATTGAGCTAGCCTTATATATATATGCCACCCAGAGAGAAGCCATCTTGGAGTAAAGGTGAGCCAAATGAAAAAGGGTAAATCCAGCAGGAATTTCACATATATTTGTTTGTTATACTGCATCAAATGTTCAAATATCAGATTAAAAAAATCCATTAATTCTTTAGAAATTTCTCATCAGTAAAATTAAGTTTCTGTAAAATGAAAAAAAACAAAACAAAAAAAAACATTAGCATTAATGTGATGAAAGTGCCTTCAAAAAGGTTTTTAAATATTTTTGGCTGAGAAAAGTTATTGTTCATAGTGTAATAAACATTTTTTGTTTCATGATTAGCTACATTAAAAAAGAAATAAAATTAAGTGAAAATTTTAATTGCATAAACAATAAATTTCTGTTGTTTGAATAAGATAAGTTTTTTTTTTTTATTTTTCTTGTTATAAGTACCAGATTTAATGAAATATAAGACCTCCACCCACTTCACATTTGATATTACAGTATTATGGAAATTAGACTCAATGACATGCTATCAGAGTTTTAGAAATTTAACGATATATTAAAAAAAATACTCCGACAGCTAATATTGGAGCAAAAAAATAAATAGCTCTGAAAAACATACTTGTTTATCAATATTTGATTGATAAACAAGAAAACATGATCGATTTCATTAATATTTCAATATATACATCATCCTCAAAAGAAATATTATGAACAAAAATCAGCAAACTTGGACCATTGTGTCTGCAAAAGGCAGTTTTCCAAAAAGGATGGGTTTTCCATTGACACTGATATTATTTTAACTACCTTCACTCCTCGGCAATGTTCATCGTTTTAAAAAGCGATGATTAGAATTTTAATAAAACATATGATGAAAATTAATTTATACATTTGCTTTGTTCTTGGGAATTGACAACAAAAGTAATAAACATTATTTGTTTATCTCAGCTTGTTTATTGGAATGGTTAGCAAAACATCGGCTAATTGCCAATCAATTTGAACTTTATAAAATGGTAAATAACAAGGATTTCCTTATAGTTGGTTCAAATATTTTAATAATTTAGTGAATATTTATAAATTTATGAATAAAATTTTTTTCATATTTATTTTTTTAAAAATTGGTAAATGATAAATATTGCATTTCATTACTTTTAGTGCAATTGTATTGTTTTTTTAGCATGTTGTAAATATAAAATTATTCTTGTAAACAAAATTGCAGGCATGAAGGTTCAAGTTTGCCTAAAAATCAATATTTGTTTGTCAATCAAATAATTACATATAAACATTTGTTTTACATTAGTGTTACAGAATCACAAACAAAATATTGTACCAAATAACAGAAACCACATCATTTGAGGACTTTTAACAGCAGTAACAACTAAAATGGATATCACATGTAAGTTAAAGAGAAAATAATAATATAATCAAGATATTGAAGTCTCAAACAAAAGGCAAGGAAGGAAGGAAGGAAGGAAAACTAGATTAATATGGGAAAGAGCTACTGGACTTGAGAAATCCATTGTTGGTCTTATTGCATGTAGGTCCTAACAAGGATTCTTTGAATGTTGTGATTGGCAATACAGAATCACAGATAAAAAATTATACCAAACAAAAAAAACTGCATCAATAACTAAAATGGATATCACACGTAACTTGGAGAAAATAATGACATAATCAAGGTATTGATGTTCCATACTACTTCAAACAAAAGGTTAGGAAGGAAACCATTAATACTAGAAAGAGCAATAACATTCACTTTCATGCCTGAAGAATATCACAGAATAGATTAACTGTAATGTGATAACAACAAAAGTAACAAAAAGAAGTTTGCACATATCTTGGATGATATTTTTCTATTGATATATAATGAGATGATATATAAATTTTATTTATCAGACTTATGGTGAGTAATTGAATGACAAAATGAAAAAATAACTTACCAAACATGAAAGCTCATCAGAACAATTATGAAAATATTTATAGAAAAGGCACATGGAAGCTATATTATGGTGGTGAAAAAGTGACTGAAGCTGAGATGACAGGTCAGTTCCAATAACATTGCAGATTATTCATATGATATATTATGTCCTTCAAAAGGACTTCTTTAGGCCAAATAATGTTTTTACTGATGGAATCATATTTATTTGGGGTGGGGAATGAGAATATAAACAAATGTTGGTTATAATTACGTACCTCCCAGGAAAAGTGATACCTAATGTTTAAAATGCATTTTTTAAAAATGAAAAATCTTTCTTGAAGTTTTATTTTAGTTTTAATTTCAAGCTAATAGCTTAGATTTAACATTTCCAATTAGCAAAATATTTTACTGCATTTCAAACTGAATTCAAATTGATTAGAATGGGTTTTTTTTATTTTCAGTAAAAATGTTAACATTTTTCATATTGACAAATCTGTCAATACAACATAATTCTTTATATTTAAAATTTTTCAAAAATAAAATATACTTTTCTGAAACTTTATTTGAGGAAAATTAGCTGATTTAAAGCTTTATTAATCTGATTTGAAACAAATATTATTTAAGTTTAAAGTATTGCAGAAATGCATTTTTAACACTGAAATGGGTATTTTTATAACTTTTGGGAATTTTTTCTAAAGAGGACAATTTTTTCTAAGGCCAACAATTATTTGACAATTATAACAGGAACACCCATTTTATATATATATATATATTTTTAATTCTCAAGTAATCTTAAAAATTTAAGAAAATATTCTAAGCAATCTAATATTTTATTGAATTTTAGGTACTTTGGCTTATGAAGATGTTTGTTGAGAAAATGTTTGTTAAGAAAATGTTAGAAAATTACCAATATATTTTAACTTCACTAAAGTTACAACTCTTATTTTCTGATGATATTTTTGGGGAAGTGTATTTACAAAATTCGATACGTTTATACTCATATAAAATAAATTCAAAATTCTTTTTAAAATATTGGGAGTTGTTGAATGGTACTGAGCTTTTACATTTATTAGTAAATAGTCTTAACTTAATAACAATATCTCTTGACTGCTAAAAATTAATACAGAATTTAAAAAAAATTAAAAGTTGATAAATTATTCTAATTAAAATTTAAAAAAAATGAAAATAATTCTTGTAGAAATTCATTATTCATCAAAAAATTTTTTTCTTAAGACAATAGTGTCTATAAGCAATTAAAAGCTTTTCTAATTAAATAATGTTTTAATTTTATTGCATTTTTTATTTTAGAATTCAGAGCAGATTTTCTGTAATTGAAGGTTCTGTTTGACCAAAAAGATTTGATGATTTAAATTCTCCAAGGACTTGTCCTTATAACTAATATAAACATTACAGAAAAGAATTTAAATAAGTGGGGGTTAACAGATGTAAACAAAAAAATATTTTTACCAAGATTTTCTAAAAAAGAAATGCTTCAAAAATAATTTCATTAATTTGTGAAAGTTTCATTAAAACCTAAGAATTATCTGATATTTTACAAGAATTTCCAAATCAGTGTGTTCTGCACCACAAAAAGATGCTAAAATTTCACATACTAATTTATGGTCACCTGCTGACACAACAAAAACAGAATTTTTAACCAAAATTTTGAAGGTTCTAAAAAGGATAAAAAAAAATATGATTAAATAATCAAAAAATCCTTTGGTCTTTTTTCTTAATAATAACAAAAATTTTGATGATAAAACTGTTTTGGGCATTTTTTCATCAGGTATGCTCATTTTTTAGCAAATCTTTGAAGATAATAATTATAAGAGAATTATCAAGAGAGACACTGATGACACAGTAATTTTTAACTTGAAATTTAAATTTCTGGTATCTGATGTGTCTAGTTGTATCTTGAGACTGATGTTTTAAATAATGTCTTGATTATATTTTTGTTCACCTCCCTCTACATAATTAGTCTGAAGAAGTCCTTTTGAAGGATGAAATGCATCACATTAGATTTTTTCCATTCTGCCATTCAGTTACACAGGACATGGTTTATAACTTTGAGAAGTGTCATTAATATTTGAAAATTTGTTCAGACAATTTCAATTCCTTTGTATTCTTAATGTTGTTACTGTAATATTTGAGAAGATATTTTAAAAACCTCTATAAATGAAGTTTTGGTAAAATGAGCAAATTAGACATTCAAATTACAATGAACATATTATTGGAATATATTCTATTAATCAGTTTCAGACAAAATAAAGAAAAACTTTAAAAACCTCTATAAATTAAGTTTTGGTAAAATGAACAAATTAGGCAGATTCAAATTATAGTGAACATATTAGAATATATTCCATTAAGTAATCAGTTTCAGATAAAATAAAAATCTTTTTATTGAAAATTATTAATGAAATAAAATACCCCTATGGAGTAGATACGAAATTAAAATAAAATTTAATTATAAAAGCATTATTCTCCAGAAATACAGATATTGACCGTTTTTTTTGTGTGACATATAATCTTTGTTATTGTTATGATAATGGTCATAGTAGGAAAATAAAGAAATAATTTTGGCAAACTTGGACATTTGTGTCTACAAAAAAAAAATTA
This sequence comes from Acanthosepion pharaonis, assembly GCA_903632075.3. NCBI lineage: Eukaryota > Metazoa > Mollusca > Cephalopoda > Sepiida > Sepiidae > Acanthosepion > Acanthosepion pharaonis. Next base: position 85,135 of record CAHIKZ030001220.1, read on the forward strand.
GAGTGTCAAAAGGATGGATTTTCCATTGATACTACTATTATTTTAACTACCCAAGTTGGTGTGTGCTTCTATTTTCTTTGTTTACATATCAACACACACTCCACATATAATACATATAAACATGTAACACACACATAATACATATAAACACACATTTTGACTTCCATAAGTCTACTAACAAACTCAGACATGTTTAGCAAAATGTTTCTAGGCTAAAAAAAAAAAAGAAGAAAAAAAAAGACAAATTTAATCCCTAACTTTCTAAAAGAATTTGTTTTTTAAATTTTTTAGTCAGAATATTGTCCTCAACTTTGTTGTTATCACGTTTCAGCCATTATGACATCTAGCCTTCATCAGGCGTATATCAGTCTGGGGTAACCTACAGGGAATTCTGAAATTAACTTTTTATTAAATCTACAGAGATAGACTGTTCTTATTCCATTGCTCATGTCTTGGGATATCTTGTCACGAACCAATGCTTTAATCTACTAGGCTATTGCATTGTAGCCTAATGTATTAAAATGTTGGCTTGAGAATTTGGTGACATAGTAATTGTGAATTTAATCCCTGGTGTTGGGCAGCGTGTACTTGGATTCTGTAGAAATGAGTTGAACAATAACTAAGCAGTACTAAAAATAAGAACGAGACAAGATATCACTAGACATGAGCAGGGAAACAAGAACAGTCTACCCCCTGTTTATTAAAGGGTTCAGTTCAGAATATACAACTGATGAAAGCCGGAGGGCACTATAGCTGAAATGTTGTGATAACAACAACAAAGATGAGGAAAATAGTCCAAATGAAAAGAGGGTAAATAATGATAACTCCTCATCCCAGAAATTCAGACAGGATTTCTGTTTGTGTTAAAATTTGTTTAGATAATGTTTTTTTTTTTTGTTTAGCTGACACTGAAAATGCTTAAAAAGAAAAAAACAAAACAAACAAAAACCACATATTGGCAATAAGGGATGAAATAAAAAAAGGTTAAAAAAATAAATTTTATATATATATATCACTTGATTTTTAACTTTTAAAAGTTCTTAAAAATATTAGTTACTTGTGATTAAAATTTCATAAATGAATATGCATGTCACATAGTTTATTATGAGCAGGAATCGAGAGGAGGCCAGCAATAACAATGCCAGATGAGTCTGCAACTGATGTCACTCCCATACTGAATTCAAGATATTCTGATGCAATCTGCAGAAAAAAGAGAAAAATATTAATGAGTCATTATATTTTTTTTTTATTTCAAATTTACTCAGGCTATCAATTGATGACAATAAACATATAGTATATGATTGGAAATTAAGGAAAAGCTCTCAATACAATTTGAATGAGCATTCATTTACCTCAGGAAAATTTGCTTAATACCCAATTGCTATAACACCTTAGGCACAAGAATTTAACAGTTTTACAGAAAAATCAAATCTAGAATTTAAGTTATCACTCCATTCTATGGCCTCTTTTGGTGCCATATTTGTTTTTGCCTTTAAACTAGTAGTATAAGTAGAAGCAGTATTGTTTTTATTTTATTTCCCTATTAGATGAGCCATTGTCAAATATTCATTTTTGATTAGTATTTATTTTCATCTTCATTTTTTATTAGATGCAGCATTGTCAGCCATTATTATTAATTTTTGACAAGTATTTACTTTCATCTTCATTTTTGATTAGATGAAGCCTTGTGTTATACTCTGTAGCAATTAGATCTCTTTCTGATTCATTCTGTAAGCCATTTGGATGTGAATTCCATGAAGGCAGAGAACAAAATAAAAAAGTCGTTCTCTGCACATAGGCTCCATGCATCATGTCCAGTCAGTGAAGCAAGCCCCTGCAATGAAAGCAACACCGGCCAATCCCAAATGTCCTCACCAGAAAAGGAGATGCCCTTGGGGACTACCAGAACTGTTTAAAAGCATGTCTCTGATGATGATCGGCAGTTGAGCCTGCTCTCAACATGACCGCTCAAAGGCTTCACTAACCACCTCAGCTATCCAGCTTTGACATGATAACATCTTGACCTCGTCACTTTAGAAACCCACTATCATCTCAGCATATGTGATTTATTACAAGGCATTCCCTTTGCAGTCATAGCTGTAGCCCCAATCCATAAAACAGGCCTACCAACCATGCCAATCCAACATCATCCCACTGCTGTCACCTTGGCATACCCAATTTGTTACAAGGCATTCCCTTTGCAGTCATCACCGTGGCCTCAATCCATAGAACAGGCCTACCAACCAACAGAATCAACCGCTATACATTTTTTTGTTCTTGAGAATTTACAACAAAAATATTAGATTGTTTACTTACACTATTTATTTATTATATTGTTTATTGGAATGGTTAGCAAAACATCAGCTAATTGCAAATTGATTCAAACTTTATAAAATCGTAAATAATAAAGATTTCCTTATAGTTGATTCATTTATTTTAATAATTTAGTAAATGTTTATAAATTTATGAATAAAAAAGTTGTTTTCACATTTATTTTTTATGAATTGGTAAAAGATAAATATTGCATTACTTTTAATACAATTCTATTATTTTTTAGAATGTTATAAAATTATTCTTGTAAATAAACAATCTAATAAATAAATAGTGTTTAATATTTTTGTTGTAAATTCTCAAGAACAAAAATAACTGTATAAATTCATTTTCATCATATATTTAGGTTTTATTACAATTCAAATCATTGCTTTTTAAAAAAAAACATTGCGAAGAAGTGAAGATCATTACAATGATAGCAGTTTCAAGGGAAAAACCGCTCTTTTGACACTGTTTTTTTTTTTTAGAGGTATGAAGGTCCAAGTTTGCTGAAATCTTTTACTTGTTACAAGCTACTGGATGGAATGATGATGCTAGAGACTGATTTCTTCTCCTGACCCCTGATCAATGAGAAGCCAAAATTAACACTGACAGAACAAAGAAAGAATGCTCTTTGGGCAGACAAGTTGAGAGATCCAAGAGGAGATACAAAGAGTAGCAGCACCACACCCACCTGGGGCTAAGATTGTTTCCTGTTTTAAAATTAGGAGATCTTTCTCAGTTGACACAAAGAAAAATTAAGAGACACCTTTCTCTACATTGTGTGTCATGTTCTAGTGAAAGTATAAGGTGAATTATAGCCATAGTTTCACAAACTGAATTATTGTCCATGGTCAATTTTCTCCCTTAAGCTGTACCTCTGGAAAGCTTGATATCTTTCAATATGACTAACTCAATAATCTGGTTAATGTAAAAGTTATTTGGTTTGCTTTTTGTCATTTTCTAAGGCAGTGCTGTCACAAAAATAATGGAATCAATAGAGTTCAAATTCTAGCTGAGGTGTTTTGTGTTCACTTTGTACAAAAACACTTGGAAAAAGGCATGAATCTATCTGTCCCAATAAATCTGATCAGGGATTACTCTCTGCTGTCAGTATAATGTAAGCCAGTATAATCTGTTGCACATGTAAAAGAAATGAGAACCATCAAGTAACCTATGTTGTCCCAGAAATTACCTATCCTGGTATCCCAATAACCTGCTAGATCATAACATTTGATTTTGAGATTGTATTACTGTAACCAAATAAATTTTGATAAGACTGTTTTGTTACACAATGGATTTATCCCTCCAAAAATAAATATTTATTGGTAAATTATAAGTAATTATTAGTTAACTACAATGGGGTACTGAAAAGTTCTGGGCTATATCAAAAAAGAATTAAAAAAATTCTTATGTTTACTCTGATTTTAGGATTTCAGATTTTAGGAAGTGTGTCCACCTGAGCATTTTTCAGTATCCATTTGTTGCTCTATATGTAATTTTATGACATCATAAGTAGGTTTGATAAAATATGTTAAAGTTTATAGTAACAAATCAAATGCTAATTCATTGGAAATGATTTTACTATAGGAATGCATTGTAAATTATTTATATTCCATTTATGTAAGCTGTCTTATCATTAATAAGATTTATTAAACAAATTCATCCAAACTTTCAATCCCTCTAATGATTACATATATAGTGACATAGCAAATACTAAAATCATAGATAGAAATTCATTGCAAATGATTTTACTATAGGAATGCATTGCAAATTATTTACTAGCCATTTATGTAAGCTGTCTTATCACTGATAGGATTTATTAAACAAATCCATCCAAACTTTCATTCCTTCTAATGATTACATATATAGTGACATAGCAAATACTAAAAGCATAGGTAGAAATTCATTGGAAATGATTTTACTATAGGAATGCATTGCAAATTATTTACTAGCCATTTATGTAAGCTGCCTTATCACTGATAGGATATATTAAACAAATCCATGAAAATTGTTCCTGGGAAAATATTTGAAATTTACTCTTATCTTTTCATACATTAGATTGATTGTTACCTGCTTTTGGCACTATCTGCCAGGCATCAAATACAAGTTTTTGACATAGATTTCATTGTATCTATCAGAAAAACATGATCTAAACCACCTCCATGTTTTTGGTGCTGAGAATCCCCCAAAAGAAGCCAAAAACTGGGTAAATGCAAAATTTAAGCTCTTTTAGGGATCTTAGTTCTTCAATGCAAACCAGTATTTCTAGACCTAAGCCCCTATTTTTTAAATAATAGTGTGAAAGTTTTTGTTTAGGCTTCCTCAAAAGTACAAATAGCATTGATACAATCCTATAATTTAGCTGAAAACCATTCAGAGGCTAAAAAATCAGAAATATCTGCTTTACTATTGTGTGAGCCCACTATGTATTGTCTGGTGATCAGATAATTAAAAGAAAAAAAGAAACATTATTGACTACTTAGACCACAGTCTATATACTGGGTGAGATGGGTAAATTGTTGCCATTTTATATTTTTAATTTTGCGCACATGCATTGCTCGCTTTTGTCAACTGCACAATATAGTAGGGTCAGTTGGACACCATCTGTGAGAAAAAGAGTACCATGATGCAATTCACTCCACCAGAAATTTGGAAACAGCAAGCTGTGCTGCTTGGCATTTGTGCTAGAAGCTCCAATACAAACATTTCAGTGTGTTTGCAGGAAAACCCAGTCATGACTGTCAGACAATTTCTGCAACCACATCACCCCTTACATCTGGCCATCTAACTCTCCAGACTGCAACCCTCTTGATTAATGTGCAGGCTGCAGTTCAGCAAGAGACCAACAAAACTCCTTGTAAATACCAAGGATGAACTGAAGGCAAGGATTTTGGCAGCATTCACCGACTTAAACAATGAGACCATCCAAAAGAGTTGCAGGAGATTCCGAAGTCGCCTGGAGGCCATGATTGAAGCCAATAGTGATTTTACTGAATAAATTTACTCTTTAGTATTTCAAGATATTTTTTGTTTAATTTTGGTAAATATATCTGTTAAAATGGGAGTTGATGTGGCATTAAACAAACAAATAAATAAATATATATATCTCATTAAATAATTTAGACAAGTTTTGTCTACTTATTTTTAATAGGGTCCTCTCATAATTATGGACAAGTTTCTTAGTATCCTTATTAAAGAAAGGAAGAAAATTACCATGTTGACACATATTCATTTTATTCTGAGTACTTTCAACATTAGCACAATATTGTCATCAGGGTCTTGATTTTTCTAAGACAAAAAAGGGTTGTGTTCCTCATTTTTCTAAGACAAAAAATTGTTCTGTTCATCATTTTTTTAAGACAAAATTGTTGTTTATCTGAAAATTAAATGTCTTATGCAAAAAACACTAAGGTTATATACTGTACAATTTAAAATTTTATCATGTAGGCTAGTGTGCAAATATCAAGGGAGGTAAGTAAGTTATTGTAATGTCTAAATAGATTTAAAAAAAGAAAAAAATGCCTATTATTAAATGATGTGAAGGGGAGCTGAAAAGTTCTCAGTTTGATCCATTTCCCATAATCTGACCAAATTACCAAACAGTTTTTTTTAGAAGGCCTTGTGGTTTAAGCCAAAAATTTTTGCCACCCTTACTATACCTCATAGAACAAATGAAAAATGAAGCTAACTGCTTTTGCTTGTATAAGTGGTCATGGAAAATCATTCCTTGGTTCAGAATTGCTTACCTCTGAAGACAGCCGATAAAATGTGTTCACATAAGCCAGGCCTCCTTGAAGTCCTTCAAATATCACAATACCAAGTACAACCCAGAAACTAGGCAAGAAATGATACAGAACTTGGCACTGTAATAAAGCAAGCACACCAAACTGCAAGAGAAGATTTGGAAAAAAAAAAAAGAAAAAATTATTGTAACAAAAAAAATAAATGCGAAGAAGCACACGATGCACGAGACCCCCCCTCCAGTTGTATCATGGGGGGAGTGTAGTAGTAATAGGTGTTGTGACGAAAGAAATGACTTACCCTGGAGATCGAAACGAGCATGGATGTGTCTTGCGTGCAAAGTGCTGAAAAGAAAATATGGCCACTCTTAGGCGCAATTTATGAGTGCTTGTCTCGATCTCCGGGGTATGTCATTTCTTTCGTCACAACACCTATTACTACTAAAATTATTATTTCTAATTTGAAAGGTAATATAATTAACCCTATCCCAAGCAGGTGTGGGTGGCTCTTTTGCCAGCACACAAAGTTTAGTTGCTACTGATCCTTTTTTGGTTGAGGTATTGATTTGAAAATAGACAATCATGAACAAATTCTGTTGTGTTATTCTAAAGTCAATTGTGAATATAATGAATCCTACTTTCATTACATAATTGCTGACATCAGCATATAGTTTGCTCATGTGTTTTTTGTCATTTTTAGACAATTACATATCGTCTTACATTGACTTTCGATACAGGTACTTTATGACATAAGTACACAAGTATTTCAAAGTATATTTGGTATGAATACTTTGCATTTCAAAGTACATTTGGCATGAATACTTTGCATTTCAAAGTACATTTGGCATGAATACTTTGCATTTCAAAGTACATTTGGCATGAATACTTTTCATTTCAAAGTACATTTGGCATGAATACTTTGCATTGTAAATGAAGATGTTGCATTAAAGCATTTGGTTTATTTACATTTCAAATGCTCACTTTTGATGACATCACCAGTTCCAGACATAATAAAAATTTTAAATTGAAGATAAATGGTAAAAGAATAATCCTGCAAAGTTTCAAACAATTTAAGTCATTATTTGGAGTCCTAAGGCATTTGAAAATTGACAGGTAAAAACAGCCCCACCTTCACAATTCCAAAATAACCTGCCTGTGATAGGGTTAATATCTACAATAATTAATGATGATTACCTATTGAGTTTTGGCAAAACCATTTACTTTGCAGTACTGCCTTCGGGAAAAGAAGGAATACACTTCCCCTTCCAGCTATAGCAGTGATTCTTAATCTTTTTCATTGTTTGTACCCCTTTCAAATTATCAACTAGTTCTTGCACCCACTTCCAGAATTGAAAAAAATAATATTGATCTCATGTATAAATAACAAAACCATTGTGGTTCTTTAATCTTTATTCACATAACTGACAACAAAATAATGCATTATGAAAACCCAGATTCATATTAGCAAAATATAAAATTATGAATATTACGATGGTAGCAATCAGTAAAATTTCTACAATGTAAACTTTTATGTCAGATTGCTGAATGCTACACTAGAGTTTCCTTAATAAACTAACTATAATGATTCAGTATCCTCGCAACACTTAGGAACTGATATTGCACACCTGGTTAAGAACCATTGAATTATAGGTTAATAACAAGATTAGTTGAAGCCCATTAAACATGTAAAAGGCAAACCAATTAAGATAGTTAGATAGATATTACTTAGGCAGAAAAAACACAACATAAAGCAAAAAAGTAAAAAAAAAAGCAAAAAAGTAAAAACAGCAAAAAAGTAAAAGAATTCTCAGCCTAGATAAAGGGAAAAAAGGATGTTTTACCATTTATCCATGCATTAAATATTGCTGCCACTTCTGAACTGGTGCTTCTGCCATCTAGAAATTCTTAACAAAATCCATGAAAGAAATGAAAGAATCTGCAATGTTATCAGTTCTAACTTGGTATCTCGGCTTAAATCACTTTCCTATTACTGTAACATAGCTTCCCTGTGCAGTTTCTATAAAAAATTTAATGGCAACTTTTCTGATGAGCTTTCCTCTTTTGTACTTTAACTTCATTTAAGTGCAGTACTAGATTGGCAGCTAGATCTCATCATTTTACTCTTGAACTTGCTAAGAGTAAGTTCTATGTTTTAACTCTGCCCTGGCCTGTGTCACCTCACAGCAAAACATGGGAAGCAACAATCACTCTCATTGAAGACACGATTTACACTGAAGGCTGGAGTGAGGTGAGGAAAAATAAAGGCTTGCTGCTGGGGAGAAGCATGCTCGGTGGAAAGAAAACAAGGCAACATTGGGGGAGAGCATCTTCACATGTATTTGTTGCAACTGAGACTGTCACTCCAGTGTGAGCCTGTACAGCCATGCTGCACTGCTATCAGCAGGTGAGGCATAAGTCTTAGGGCATAAATTCAAGGTTTCTTGAGGCTGATGGATGCCACACACATAAAATTTTATGCTAATAATTTCTTCTCTCACAATTATCAACTGTGGAACTCTCTTCTGGTTTCTTATTTGCCAACTATGATGTTCAAAAACTGAAATGCAACATTAATTTCATCTTCTGTCTGAACAACTTTTTCAGTTTCTTTTACTTTTAGTAATCCCTTGCGTCTTTGCATAAGGTGAAGTGATTGAAGAAAAAAAAAAGGTATGAACCTGGCACCACACTAAAAAACAAATGCCAAAAAATCCTGCAACAGAAATTCCCTTCATTCAACCCACAGGAAGTCTACAGGAACCAATGGTGATACAAAACTACTTTTTGCTGATTTCTTTTCTTAAGAGTTAAGGTCACTAAATTAAATACTAGCCAAATCTGTTTAGTTTTGCACTAATACCTTTGAGAAATGCATGAATCCAATTCTTCCCTCTTCAGCTATAGGTCAATTAGCAGAATAAACAAGATTCTCTAACCTGGAGTAGCAGCCAGTCTAGGAGAAAGACAACTCTGAATTCAAAACCTTAGAGAAGGTAATGGTAAACTACTCTACTATCTTTCCTAAGTAGTCATGCCAATTCACAGTTAATAAAGAAAAAGAAAAGTGTGGAGAGCCATGATCACCTACATCCTGAAGGGACATGGCATAGTTGACTACTCTGAATTCAAAACCATGGAGAAGGCAAAGAGAAACCACTCCACTATCTTTTCCAAGAAGTCATGGCAATTCACGGATAATAAAGAAAAAGGAATCTGTGGAGAGCCATGATCACCTACATCCTGAAGGGACATTGCATAGTTGACTACTCTGAATTCAAAACCATGGAGAAGTCAAAGAGAAACCACTCCACTCTCTTTCCCAAGAAGTCATGGCAATTCACGGATAATAAAGAAAAAGGAATCTGTGGAGAGCCATGATCACCTACATCCTGAAGGGACATGGCATAGATGACTACTCTGAATTCAAAACTATGGAGAAGGCAAAGGGAAACAACTCCACTGTCTTTCCCAAGAAGTCATGGCAATTCACAGTTAATAAAGAAAAAGGAAAGTGTGGAGAGCCACTGATCACCTACATCCTGAAGGGACATGGCATAGATGACTACTCTGTATTCAAAACCTTAGAGAAGGTAATGGTAAACTACTACACTATCTTTCCCAAGAAGTCATAGCAATTCACAGATAATAAAAAAAGTAAGGAGCCTGTGGATAGCCATGATTGGTTACATTCTGAAAATATATAGTATTTTAAAAAGCAGACTCACTTGTAAGAAAGCAGGTATCCAAAGCTTTTTGATGTGATATAAATTCACAGAGGACCTTGCTATAAACACACCAATCTGGTAGTCAACTTGTAACCTGATAAAAGAAAATGAAATTTGACATTATATTTATATTATAATTTGAATATATATATATATATATATATATATTAAAAAGAAGAGAGAGACCGCAAACATTTTTGGTTGTAATGTGGATTTCAAAATATAGGATTTTATTTAAAAAAGGAGCATTTTAAAATAAAAATGTTTATTACCATCTTTGTTCCCCACCTGATGACATGCTTATATTAGGCATTGAAACAAATATGCATCTTTATAGTGATTACTTGTTTGTTGGTATGTAATAACATATAATATTTTAAAAAAAAATACACATTACAACCAAAAACGTTTGCAGTCTTTCTTCTTTTTAATATACACACTTTTCTCTTGATGGAACTGCTATAACCTCTTCTTTATATATATATATATATATATATATATATATGGATAGATAGTAATTTTAAGTAATCCAACATTGTTTCCAATAGATAACCAGATGGAGATACTGATTTTCAGTACACAAACAACAACTTTGGAATGAGATCAGACATATATCGACAGGATGAAGGCTGAGAAATGGGATTACCATTATCACCTGTAATAGCAAACATATACATGTAATACTTTGAAGAAATGAAATTAAAATCCACATCACTAACACCAACCCTATGACCAAGATATCTAGATAAGTGGAGGTAGAGATGGATTATTGTATATGTTTCTAAGAATAATATTAATAGTTTCACTAACTGGGACATCAGTGAACAAATTTTTGACGTCATGTAAGGCTATGTTTTCATTATAAGGTTTTTGTGGGCAATTGTAGGCCTGGCTACATATACGGCACTATAAAAACATACAAACAAAACTATCCTTTGTGTCATATTATATCTCAAATTTCCACTTCTGTGTATCAATTAACAAAAATTATAAAACAACGTATCACACCATACATCCCCAGTAAATACAGCATAAAATCAACTCTTGAAGTAATTCAAATTCTAAAAAATGAAAAACCTGATTATGAAACCATTGCCTCATTTGACATTGAATGAATTTAATAGGTACCTCTACGAAATCGCTAAAAAAAGAGCATAGCTTGATGAATAAGATGCCAACCTTGCCGAAAACAAAATTTTATTGTCTAAATGCTTATGTTATTATTAAGAGGAAAGACCAAAGTTTTTTTTAATTATTTAAAAAAATTTTTCCTTCTTTTTAGAACATTCTAAATTTTGATTAAAAAACCTTGTTTTTCTTTGTATCACCGGAACTAGTAAAATAACAGACAATTTTTAGCACGTTTTTTTGGTATGGCACACATTAATTTTGAAAATCTTGCAAAAATAAAAATAATTGTCGGATATTAATGAAACTTTCAAGAACTATTCACAGATGATCAAAATTATTATAAATATGTTTTTTTTATTAAAGTTATGGCAGAAATACTTTTTTTTATATTTATTACCGCCCCCATAACTAATTTTATGAAAACGCTAGAAATTTGATTGCATTGGGTTTAGTGATTACAATAATTAAAAGCACAAGGCTTTGAGTAATGCAAATCATACATTTTTTTTTAATTGGATCCGCACTACCTGAAAATCAGCTCTGAATTGTAACATACAAAACTCAATAAAACAAAGATATTATTTAATTTCAAATGCTTTTATTTGCTTTTAGTTGTTTTTATGAATATGAACAATATTTTCTGAAAGCGAAAAATGTTTTTTGATGAAAAATGAATTTTTAATACAATTATTTTTTATTTCTTAATTATAATAGATTTTTACATTTAAGTTGTTAAAATATTATAAAATTAGTTAAAAGCCGCACAGGCTTTCATAAGTGTCCTTATGAGATAGATCTTTTTTTAGAGCGTTGTAAATTGTATCATTTTGACTAATCAGAAGATCCCCAGTAATTAAGAAATGTAATTTTGTGCTTATAATCGAGCTGTAATTATAAAATACGGAAGACCAACCAGAATATAATTAAGTTGCGTTATTTGAGTTAAGCATTGTTCTCCGCTGTTAAGGCCTTTACTTTTGCGAAACACGTGTGGAGAAGTTAATTTGATTTTTTAATTTCAACTGAGAAGGGTACCTACAAGTATCAGTATCATCTTATGAAATTTATATGATCTTATTTTTATATTAATCTCAGTTATGACATTTTCCATAAATGAAATATCAAAATTAATAATAAAATGAATGGAAATACAAATAACACAGTAAAATGTAATAAATGTACATAAAATTATAGTATTTTATGTACACTTTGATAAAATTTCATAAGAAAGGTACCTATAAATTAATTAGATACCTTTCTTATGAAATATGAAATTTAATCTCACTCTTAACAGTCTTATTTTAATTTCTTTATAATATATTTTCCATAAAACATCGTAAACATAAAGGTGAAAGCTAAGTACAAAAAAAAAATTAGAGCGCTGAAAGTTTTCCTTAAAAATAACGAAGTAAATAATTTGTTCACTTAAATGTAAATTATTTCACTTTTCTCCTTCTGTAGAACAAATTAGCCTCACGAAATCTGTCAATATGTCATTCATCACCTGTCAAGTGACGTGAAAGTTTATGAGCTGCTTTGTTTTATTTTCAAATTACATCTTTTCGGTGCAGAAGCTAAGTTAAGCTTGGTTCAAAATATTTTAAATAAACATTATAATTTCTGATTTTCTTAAAATAAGTTTAATTAGTAAGTCTTGTATCACTAAACCATTATTATCTCCAAAAAAGAATTCTTACAATCTAAAAATATTTTCTAGCTTTAAATAACCTGGAAAGGGTTGATAAGCCATTGACAATGAATCAATAACTCAATTTAAGATTATTTATCTTATCTCAGAGAAAGGAACTTTCAACTATTGACTTGTGTTGAATTTGAGATTTGTAAATTTGAAATTCCAGGTATTTAGGAAGCACCTGATTATCAAGACAAAGCAAATAGAATGCAAGCAAAGACTTGGCAGATTATAATTTTCTATGTATTTTTAATAACTCAAGAATTTTTTTGCAACAAGCTGATGCGTATTAAAATCCTCACAGTATTCAGTATTGTTGAAGTTATTGCTAACATTCTTTCTTGAGATTTACAAACTCTAGATTTTGTTCAATTTCACAAACCAAATGATGAAATTTAATAAGCTGATTTGTTTGGGAAAATAAAAACAAGCTTATTTTGCAGTTTAATAATTTCTTTAATTTAATTTTAAAAGGACTTCATACTAAACAATATATTTTAAGAAAATTTCTTTTTTTTCTTTTTAACAGCGAAGTATAAATTCTTAGGATTTCTTACTCTTGAGCATGCAACATACAACAGGCCATATGTAAATATTTCTTTCTGGAGTCAAATTCCAACTTTTTGAAGAATTTGGCCTTATAATTTGTTTATAGTTCTTGCAAATGCTGGGTGAACCGGTTCTTTTATATAAAAACTTAAAGAAAAGATATGCAAAAAAACAATATTGAATTTTTATTAAATAAGTAGTTGTTATTTTAATCATTAAATTCTTTTTAAAATAGTGGATGTGTTTTGTATGTTAAATAATAAAACTTAAATTTTTCCAAAAAAATTAATGAAAATTTATTGTACCAAGTTAGTAAAACCAACTGTACTTTGTACCCTTCACCTGTTTGCATTTCTCTCCAAAATTTGGTTTTAATCGGTCAATGTATGGCTATTTCAGAGGGTGTGATGGATAAACTAATGGAAGTTAGATAATTTTGTATATAGATAGATTTATTGAGATTTTCAATCTTAAATACAGTGTACTGTTTCTGCAAATATTTAAATAATTTCTTAACAATATAAAATTTAAATATAACATGAAGATATGTAGACATGTTTCTTTTATTTTTTTCTTTGATATGGTTTACCTTTTTTGTTATATTTCCTTGGAGGAATTAAACTTTTTTTTACCTTTTTGTCAGTTTAAATCAACATGTCTCTGCTTTTTGCTTTCTATATGAAGGTGAGAACTATTTTCAGTTTAATAGATTTATTTTCATTATATCTCAGTGGCAATTAAAAAAAAATCAGGTGATATTATAAACTGTTTAAAATGCCTATGTTACTAACATTGTCAGATGAGATTATTGGATGAGACTTTGATCATCCAGTTACCAAAACTTGGTCTGATAATTACAGAGGTTAATAATAAAATAAAAAGGAAGTTTCTGAAAGGCTGGTGTCCATCTATTTTAAAGTATAGTGAGCCCCTGCCTATTCATGGCTTCACACATTCATGGATTTTTCTTTAGAACATATGTACTTGTTATTCGTGGAAACCCCGAATATTCGTGTGTTTTTCTGAAGAACATATGTACAAATTATTCACTGAGAACTCTCTCGATTTGCGTATTTAAAATATTCTTGTATTATTTTCCTGTTATTTAAGTGATTTAAAACAAATAACGGTCCATTTTTATGGTAAAAATTGTCAGAATTGTACATTTTCATTGTAAAAAAAACATGCATAGTGCTTGGTCTTTCTTTGTTTGGGGCTCGGCTGGGGTCTAAAAGTGGATTATGCTAAGTCTGGGGGCATCATCACAGTTCTACTTTTATGTCTTGTTACACATATTTTATACAGTATTTTCAATGGTTGTATTGATCTATGCGTAATTAAAAACAGTTATTTTACGCATGAAAGAAAATTTACGCTAAGTGTATGGTTACCAATACTATTTTTCAAAAATGTTTTTAAAAGTGTCTGAAATGTTTCTAAAGTGTTTAGGATGAAAGTTTAAGGCATATAGGGTTTTAACAATAGGTACTTACAAGTACTTTTACAAGTATTCGTGGATTCTAACTATTTGTGGCCGGTTCTGGTTTCTAACCCCCACGAATATGGGGGACTCACTGTGCTACCTTAGTCTGCTAATTTTAAAAATTCCACTGGATAGTCACAAAAAAAAAATCAAAAAAAAAAAAAATCATTTTTTATGGTTTATCAACCCTTTGCAAGTTATTTAAAACCAGAAACTATTTTTAGATTGTAAAAATGTTTTTATTTGGAGATAATGATTTAGTGATATAAATCTTATTAATTAACCCATAGCTGGGGTGAAAAGAAGTGGATTTATAGCTTTCCCAATGGTATTTACATCTAAGTGAATATACTGTCCCCAACTGGAATTAGAACTGAGACTCCGATTAACAATTCCAAACCATTATTTATTACACCACCTGCACATTCAAGCTTACATATGGTCACCCATTGAGGTACTGAATAGGCACAAAATTGCTTAAATCGGGTGATTGTATGGGAACCAGTGGTCCAACTTGATGTTGCTATAAGCAAAAATAGAAAAGAAAAAAAAGACCAATAAAAGAAATAAATACTAATATTTATAATAAAAGAAATAATCTGCTTACCAACGATACTGATCAAAAGGAGTCAGCCAAAAGCCATTAAAATATAATAATTCAAACTGAAAAGATAATATGATAATTCATTAGTGAAGACTAGAAGAAGTGCTGCAGGATGATACAAAACACACAATAATCACATAAACATAATGGCTTTAGATGCAATTTCCATGGCTTAGAGGATTAAGATGTTGGTTTGTGAGTTTAGTGACATAGTAATTATGAGTTCAATCCCTTGCCCGGGTAGTGTGTACTTGGGCTCAGTGGAAACTGGGCGAGCAACAACTCAGCAGTACTAAAATGAGAACTAGACATGGGTAGGTGTGCGAGAACAATGCTGTAGATTAAATAAAAGACTGAGCTCAAAATTCGCTGTAAGTTACCTGGACCAACAATCACTTGATAGGGCGGAGGGCACCATGGCTGAAACATTGGGATAACAACAACAAACATGAGGATAATAGTCCGCACATAAATAATGGAAATAATTCAATTTCTTGTATCAAAATTAAAATGAGCAGCATACAGTAAGACTCTGGGTTACGACAATGATTTGTGGTTATGACACAATCTAGAATAATCTTATTTCATTTTATACTGTTTGCTCTGTACATAAGTCGGGATGGGTCAGTTCCTGATTGTACACCATATTGGATTGTTATGCATCCTAGTACTGCAAGAACAAGATCTTATGATTAGTCATCTCATCTACCAGGAGCTAATGACATCACTGGCAATAAATATATAAGCAGCTTAAAACAATTAGCAATCTTGTCTTGCTAGATCAATTATGACCGAGTAGTTGGTGCTCTGTACTTTCGGCCTTGTGCCACATCTAAGCTACACTTAGAAAATCACAATGATTGGCTAGGAGTGAAGCCAATTTACATCTATATTAATCTCATTCAGTGATGGGACATTATTTTCCCAACAAAAACATGATACAAAAGCACTTTGGCCTTCAAGGTATGTCGACATATTTTTCAGGAACATCTTTGAGATACAATGTGATTCCATGCTAAACAGATCATTCTAAGTTGGTTCTGAGGTAAATCAAATAGTGAATTGTTCTCATGTTATTTAATAGCAGTGTTTTAAAAAAAATCTGTTGTCTTCTTTATTTTTGGGGGTCAGAAACCAAAACAGCAATAAAAAACCATATGATATATTGATTTATTGTACCTGGGATCTTGGCTTCAGTCACTTTCCTACATCCCTGTTCCATTTCTATAAATACTTTCATGGTAATTCTTGTGATGACTTTTACTCTTTGACACCTCAACTTCACAACTTTAAGCACAGTACTAGATTGGCAGCTAGATCTCATCCTTTTTTTGTTGAAATTCCTAAATACAAGTTCTATGCTAATGGTTTCCTCTCTTGCACTTCTTGCTTGTGGAACTCTTCTAGCTTCTTGTTTTTCAATCAACTACAATCTTCAAACATTTGGATGCATCATCAATTGTTATCTTCAATCTCCTTGGATCTTAGTCTTTTAATAGCCTCTCTTCAATATTTTCTTGTTTTTTTATTAAATTTTCAGTAACCCCTTACATCTTAGTGGCTTTACCACCTTGCTTGGAGTGAAATGGTTATATAATAAAATTTATATTATATAAAATTTATATTATGAACTAATATCTTCATCTTACTATTATCACAATATTGCCCTCTGCCTTCTTCAGATGTCTATTAACCTGGATAACCTTCAGGGAATTTATAACTGAACCCTTTATTTACTCTACAGGAGTAGTGTGTTCTTGCTCGGCTGTCCAGTAGCATGGCATGCCGATTATTTTTCAAAATAATTTTCTCTGCAGAACAATTATTTTGTTCTATATTTATTACATTTATATAAAAAAATTCCTAGCAGATTGTTTATTTGAACTGACACACTTATAAGTTGAAAAATTTGCCTCAGCAGGACTGTTCCAGATAGCACTTGTATTTGGTTAAAAAAAAAAAAAAAAAAAAGCATGAATTTATTGGCCAACCACTCATCTATAGATTAAATAGTAGGGTAGACTGACCTCTGCTAGCATTTATTTTCTATGATGGAATTCATGATATTAGAAATGGAAAATAGACAATTGTGTCATTGACAGAATCACTTACCAAAGCTTGATTGATATAATATTCAGCTACATAGACCAAAAACAGTGGCACCATATATTTTAGAAGTTTCTGAAATATAAAAAATACCAGAATAAGTTCAACTGTTTCATTCTGATGAGTATTCTTAATTTCTGGAAAGCACCTTTGTCTCTTCTAATGTAAAAAATTAGATACTATGCAGCAGTTCAGCACTCTTTTCTTTGTTTCTAACAAAATTTTCCTGTTTCTTAATACTTTGCTTATTTTCTGGAAAGCATCTTTCACTATTCCAATGTGCCATTGAGTTGCATTTTGCCCAGATTTTCTTTTGTGCTGAACAATTTTAAATCAACAAAAGATGTTATTTTTTGTTTTTTATTTACTCAATTTTGCTTGAAGCTCATAAATTTCAATGCCCAATGTTTCTATAGACACTTTCTAATGTTTATCTTTCTAAGTACTAACCAATTGCTTAACTTCAGTAATCAGACAAGAAGTGAACAGGTGCTTTTGGCAGGACTTGAACATAAACCATGAATAAGTTTAATTGTGAAACATTACTTAGTCTGACACAAAGCCACAAATTGCTCACAATACTTGAACTTTTTAAACAGTAATGCATCTAATAACTGATGTGACACTAACTTCACTCTGGATGCTGATTTTCACATTATTTGTCCTTTTTTCTAGAAGATTGGTGACCATCCATTTTGAAATTTATCTTAGTCTGCTAATTATAAAATTTCCAATGGGTAATATGTAGTATGCTTGAAATAGCAATCAGGTACAACTTCTCACTTAGAAATCAGCTCATTTAGTGACCAGATCACTGGAATAGAACCTGGTCATTAAGTGAGGAGTGGCTGTATATTTTTTCTCTCCTGTCATCGGTAAAATAAACTTAACAGTTTTTGGTCTTACATAATCTTTTTAGCATGTTTAACCTTTGTGCCTGCAAGAAAATGAAGTGTAAAAATCACTATTTATTAGCTTGTTTATCTACAAGAATTATTTAATATTTGTAACATTCTAAAAACTAATGCAATGCATTATTTATCATTTACCAAATTATAAAGAAATACATATGAAAACAATGTTTTTATTCATAAATTTATAAAAATTTATTAAATTATAAAAATATGTGAAATCCTTATTATTTACCATTTTATAAAATTTGAATCGATTGGCAATTAGCTGATATTTTGCCAACCATTCCAATAAACAATAGTGTTTAATATTTTTGTTTTAAATTCTCAACAAAGAAAATGTATAAATTCACTTTATCTTTAGGTTTTATTAAAATTCTAATCATTGCTTTTTAAAACAGAAAACATTGGTGAGGAGTGAAGGTAATTAAAATAATAGTAGTGTTAAGGAAAAAACATCATTTTGACAAATAGATTACTATAGATAGCTTGTAAAGTCCAACTAGAATGGGTCTTTTTATCTCTTCAATACTGTTTAGTGTTTTATGATCTCATAAAAACTGATAAATAAATAAACACATTACTAATAGTAAGACTAAAAGTAGGAGAAAAAGACAAAAAGATAAAACAATAATAAAAATTAACGATAAAATAATGGAAATAATGGATTATCAAAAAAGTTAAATGCATTACAGTTTAATATTAACAATAGTTGTATAGTATAGATAGAAAAAAGTAAAAATATTAATAAAAATGAATAATATTGATACTAGTATATGTGGTCACTGGATTCAGCTAGACTATACTAATCTGGGTCAATATGTTTGAGTAGAAATGTTGATCTATGTAGGCAGGTGCTCATTAACTCACTTCTTTTGTTTAAGAGGTTAGAATTGTTTATATTTTTCAGGGTTATTAATTTCTAAGAAAGTCATAGGTTACATCTGTTGCCTTTCCTGCTGAAGGATTTAGCTTTTGTTACTGCTTCCCAGGTGATAATTGGGTTAATATTCTCAATTTTCAGTTTCCAGAAAAATTTAGAGAGAGCAGTGCTGTTACTATATTTGATATTGCCTAATGTCATTTGATGTGGTAGAAGTGCGATTTCCAATGGTTTTCTGTAGAGCTCACATAAAACTTGGCCTTGCTGTTATATTTGATTTCAGCTTTATAAACTAATGATTTAGACATACATTTGCTGTTTAATGGGCAGGGTTTGTTTTTTCTGCAGTTGCAGTTGTGGAGATGTTTTATTTTTGTATAGTCCAACAATCAGTTTGCTAAGCTTTTATAATTTTAAGAATCTGTTTGTGTGAACCGGTAGGATGCCACCACTGGTCATATTCAACAATGATGTGGCAGCTATCAAACATGACTGAAATTTGAACTCAGTACTCCAATTCCTCAATCTAAGCCACTATCCATTACTTTCTCTCTCTCTCTCTCTATATATATATATATATATATATATATATACACATACACTATCTCACACCTCTAGCACGACTCTGTACGACACAATCTTTGGGTGCTGTGCTCAAATATTGACTGTTTTACAGTTTGAATCAAAATATATCTAGCTACCATAATGCTGATGTGGTGATACTTAATATTGCAGATTTTTAATACTGAACCTTAAAAATAGTAATGTTAACAAAAATAAGTGGGAGAAAAAAAAAAAAAGAGAAGAAAATTATAATTATGAAAATTAAATTTTAAACTAAAGTATGATAAAATGGAAAAATAAAGTGGTGGAGAACTATGCTGTTATATATATATATATATATATATATGAGAAATCCCCCATGTGTTGATGAATTCATCTACTTTGAAAGTTTTCAACCTCTTCTCCTCACAATTGGCAATTGTATTTGCTAAAAGTAAAATCAAATGAATGTATTTATTTAATGAGTGTGTATTTTGAGAAATTACTTCTAGGAAATTAGAATTAAAAAGAAACAATTGATATGAAAATCTGAAATGAGTATACAGTGACCCAATGTAATAATATCAATTATGCACCAAATGTATGATAAGCAGCTTGTTTAACAATCTACTATTATAATGATAATAAAAGAAAACAATACAGTTTATTGTTTGGTGGTTAATAGCAGCTCTTTCAATATTCAGATATAAAATGAAGAGGGGGAAAGAGAAGTTAGATAAGGCTTTCTTATTCCAAATCATCTGGGATGAACAATGTACAAGGTCTTATAATATAAACAGATAATAGAAGGTCAAACAAAGAAAAAAAAAATTTATATTGTTTGACCACTTCCATCAGTGTAAATTACAGTAATGAATCATTTGATGCTTGAAAAGTAGAGAAAAAAGACCTTGTATATGAATTTTTCTTTTTGTATATGAATACAATGTGCATAATACTCCCCTCCTGAGAATGCTTGCTACAAATCCACATCCATGTGATGTGTACCTGGTCTTGTGATTCCATGACACACACTTGACAGGTCATGTACAATATAGGCCAAAAGTTCAGAGCCACCTTCTAGATTTAATAATTAGTAAGTTTCATAACTTCTTTGGTTTAATTAACACCTGTTAAGCTAAGATGTTGAAACTATATAACCCATTAGTGGATGGTATCCAATTTTTTAGAGATGGAGTTATTTAAAATTTTAAATGTCAGCCCTAAGATTACCATTAGCCAGCAAGGTAGATAAGGCAAAAAGGGATCAAATTTTAAGGAAACTTTATGCAGTAATGGGTTAATTACATTATTATTATTATTGAATATATGATAAAATCCTTCACTCCCACCACACAGAATGTGTCTTATCCCAAGTCACTTGCTAGGGTGGTTCATTTCTCTTCTACATTTTCTCCTAGACTGATTACTACCTAAGGCTAGAGA
Organism: Acanthosepion pharaonis; assembly: GCA_903632075.3. Classification (NCBI taxonomy): domain Eukaryota; kingdom Metazoa; phylum Mollusca; class Cephalopoda; order Sepiida; family Sepiidae; genus Acanthosepion; species Acanthosepion pharaonis. Next base: position 106,262 of record CAHIKZ030001220.1, read on the forward strand.
GCCCAGTCTACCTTACTATTTAACCACTCTGAATATGAGAGATGAATCTTTTGATCAAAATTATAACTGACAGGCCATATTGTTTAATATATTACATTCATATTGAAATGTCTTTTTGCTAAGATGCTATAGTAAATAATATTTTACATACCACAATTCTGAGCAGTTTCTCTTTTGGAGAAAGAATAAGTCGTGGTGGATTTGCTTAAAAAAAAAGAAAAAAATTACAATTAAAAATAAATTTATTACTCTTAGGTGCCTAATACAAAGGATACATTAATGTAAGGAGGTATTAATAATTGGTGGGAATAAAGACATTTGCTACTCTTAGGCGTTTAATACAAAGAAGGTCTTAATAATTGTTAGGAATGTCATAATTTTTCTCAACATGCAATAAACAGAGAAGTTGGAAAATCCTTTAAAAGGATATAAATTTTGAATCTAAGTAAAAGGACATTAAAAAAACAAATACATTTAAGTTTATAAAAGAACAGGAGAAGGTAATTCTGGAAAGAATAAAAAAAAACAACAGAACACTTTTAAACAATGCAAGTCAGGTTTAGGCCTGATACTGATAACATGTAACCCAGTACAACCATATAGATGGATAGTTGGCATCTAAAGCTGCCTTACTAGCTTTTCTGGTGTGGAGGCTCGCATGACACCCCGCGGGATGAAAAACAAGATCTGTCAAAGGGTAGGTGAGTTTATTGTAGGAACCAACAGGTATATATGAGGTCTGATCAAATAGTATTGGGACTGTTGCTATTGTAATGGAGCTAAAATATGCAGAGTGGAGCCGCTTGGCACAGACTGACCTTGAACTCTGTCACACACACACTAAGTTATAATGTTCTCGCCCACTTCCATTGTATATAGTAGTGCTTGTAAGAAAAGTGTGTAGAATGTGGTCAACTCACCACACTACCAAATTCCCCAGGTCAGACAACTACCATCTTCCCCGGATCTTGATCCTTGCGAACCATTCCACTTCAAAAGTCAAATCCCAATTGGAAGGGATAGAATTTTAAGACATTGATGAAATCCAAGAGAATGCCACATGGCAGCTGCTCACAATCCCAAAAATAGAGTTCCAGAAATGCGTTCATCAATGAAGACAACACTGGATAAAGTGTGTGGCTTCAGAAGGGGACTACTCTGAAGGAGATGAAATGCTGAATTGATGCATGTTGTAGTTTTATTTTTATGTCACCAGTATTGATACGTTTTTTATCAGACCTTTATATATATATATATATATATATATATATATATATATATATATATATATATATCTTACTTATTATAAAACGCAGGTTGTGTGTGTGTGTCTGTAACGTTTATATGTTGGATCGAATTTCCTACATTTTTTAGCCGATTTCAACAAAACTTCACAGGACTACATAAAATTACCTTTTGGTGGTTCTAACTATGCCGAAAATGGGAAAAACACAGTTGTTTTTTAAGAAAATCAATTTGAAAACACGATTAAGACACATTGTGAGAATGAAAAGGGGACAACTCACCCACGAAAATGTAAACAAAAGAGCATAGCATGATGAAAAAAGGCCCGAACTTGACAAAAACAAAATTTTATCGTCTAATGTTCATATTATTATTAAAGAGGAAAGATCAAAGTATTTTTGGAGTATTTTTTTTACATTTTTTAATCGTTCCTAGCACGTCTGAAATTTTCGTAAAAATATTGTTTTTTTTTTTGTCAAAAAAAAGGACAGATAATCAATCATTTTTCATTTTTTTCGATTTGATAAAAAAAAGTTTAAAATCTTACTTTGATATTCTTTTAAAAATCAATTATCATTTTTTCAAAACTGATTTTAATAAAAACAGATATACTGTTTATTTAAAATATTTTGAACCAAGCTTAAGTTAAGTTTCTTCTGCGCCGAAAAAATGTAATTTGAAAATAAAACAAAGCAGGTCATAACCTTTCACGTCGCTTGACGATTGACGAAAGGCACATTCATGACGTTTAGATAACTTACGGGAGGGTAATTCTTTCTACGGATGGAAGGAAGTGAAATTATTTAAGTGAACAAATTATTTACCTCGTTACTTTTAAGGAAACCTTTCAGCGCTCTAATTTTTTATTTTATTTTTTTTTTTGTACTTAGCTTTCATTTTTACGTTTACGATGCTTTATGGAAAATATAAAGAAATTAAAAAATAAGACTGTTAATAGTGAGATTAAATTTCATAAGAAAATGGTATCTAATTAATTTAGGTACCTTTCTTATGAAATTTTATCAGAAGTGTACATAAAATACTATAATTTTATGTACATTTATTACATTTTACTGTGTTATTTGTATTTCCATTCATTTTATTATTAATATTGATATTTCATTTATGGAAAAATGTCATAACTGAGATTAATATAAAAATAAGATCATATAAATTAAAGTTTAGCAGTAGTTAAATTTCATAAGATGATACTGTTACTTGTAGGTACCCTTCTCAGTTGAAATTGAAAACTTAAATTAACTTCTCCATACGTGTTTCGCAAAAGTAAAGGGCTTAACAGTGGAGAACAATGCTGAACTCAAATAATGCAACTAAATTGTATTCTGGTTGGTCTTCCGTACTTGAAAATTACTGTCCGACTATAAACACAAAAATTACATTTCTTAATTACCATGGCTAATCTGATTGGTCCAAATTATACAATTTTCAAAGCGCTAGACAATGACAATCTCACACGGACATTTTGAAAGGTTGATGTTGCATTTAACTAATGTGAAAATATTTTTAAAATTCAATTTAAACATTTTTTAAAAAATCTTTTTAAAATTAAAGAAATAAGAAATAATTGTATTAAAAATTCAATTTTCATTGAAAAAATTTTTTTGCTTCCAGAAAATATTGTCCATATTCATAAAAAACAAATTAAAACAAATAAAAGCATTTGAAACTAAATAATATATTTGTTTTATTGAGTTTTGTATGTTACAATTCACAGCTGATTTTCAGGTACGTTGGCCAAAAAAAAAAAAAAAAAATACATGATTTGCATTCTTCAAAGCCTTGTGCTTTTAACTATTGTAATCACTAAAACCGATGGTCTCGAATTTCTAGAGTTTTTCATAAAATTAGTTATGGGGATGTTAATAAATATGAAAAAAATATTTCTGCCATGACTTTAATAAAAAAAAAGAACATATTTATAATAATTTCGATCATCTGTGAATAGTTTCTGCAAGTTTCATTAACATCTGACAATTATTTTTATTTTTGCAAGATTTTCCAAATTAATGTGTGTAAATACAAAAAAACGCGCTAAAAATTATCTATGTTATTTACTACTCCTTGTTGTGACAAAGAGAAACAAGGTTTTTTAAATCAAAATTTAGAATATTCTAAAAAGATGGAAAAATTTTAAAAAATAATTAAAAAAAAATTTAGTCTATCCTCTTCATAAAAACAAGCATTTTGACGATAAAATTTTGTTTTCATAAACTTTGGCATCTTTTTCATCAGACTATGCTCTATGTTTTAGCGATTCCGTGGAGTGACATAGGTAAAAAAACCCAGGTTGTGTGTGTGTGTGTTCCTTTATATATGGGATCGGATTTCTTACATTTTTCAGCCGATAAAACAAACATCCACTTTTTTTTTTGGCAGGTAGTATTTCTTATTGTCTTGCACACTTTTTTCTTTATTTACATTCAGAATGCTTTAAAAATTCCATTTACAAGACAATTGTTTATAATAAAATTCTATTCACCAATCGATAGACTCATAACGATTGTAAACAATTTTTTTGTTTGAGTTTGGGTTTGACCAATTCGTAAAAAAAAAACAAAAAAAAACTAATTAAGACATGCGTGTCCGTCAACCTTAAACAATAATCTTTGTCAATTTTATTTTTCAGTCTTTATGATGGTCGATACTTGATCTATCTCTTACTGTTACATCCCCGAGCAACGCCGGGATCTACTGCTAGTATATATATATATATATAGGGAAAAGGTTATAGTTGTTCCAATGAGAGAAAAATGTATATTTTAAAAAAAGAGAGAAACAGCAAACATTTTTGGTTATAATGTGGATTTGAACAATGAGACATTAAAAGAAAATAAGGAAAATTTATTCTTTTTAAAAATTTATTCTTTTTATTTGCCTGAAGAAGGTTATGACACCGGAAACGCATGTAGCATAAATATGAAGAATAAAATATAATATATATACTAAAACAAATCTACCAGAAATGTTTGTGGTTTCTTTCTATTTTAAAAGATATATATATATATATATATATATATATATATATAGCATCACTCCTTCATAGTTAGCTTGTGAACTTTTCAGCCCACCCTGATAATAATTAGTTTCCTGTTTGAGAAATATTAAAATCCAATTTGACATATAAGGGATGTGTGGCTGACAAAATGGATAGCATGTCAGAATGAACATTACTTAAGGGATGACTTGGTAGCACGTATTATCATTTAAGCATTTTTATAAAGCAAAAACATCTATCTATAGCTATCAGAAATCATACATTACTTAGTGCAAATAGAGATTTTAAAACCAAGTTTTTAGACAAAAAATGTCAACAGGGGCTCAGACCTGCATGTGGCTAACAGTTTCATTAGTTTGAAAGTTTTGTTTCAATAGAAACTGGGTATGAAATAGATGCACAATTTGGCATTTAAAATATTCAGCATTTAAAAAAATAACATTCCAATTAATCTTTGAGCTGTATGATGTGAAATTTTAAAAGCAAAATTTAACAAGTGAATCTCACAGATATCAGTTAACTTTATAAGTACATAAATATATAAAAAATAATTATCTCAAATATACAATAAGCATTAAAAAAGAAAAAAGAAAAAAAAGGGACACAATTTCCTAAATTACTTACAATTGAACTGTGTATGTTGGGTAAGAGTTGCTCCAATTGATTGAAGCACAGGAGGCTTTTTAAGTAATATGAAATAACTGAAAGATTAAAAAAGAAAGCAAATTGAAGGATCAGTTAAGAATTAAAAATAAGTTACAGTTGTATTCAGATTTCTTTTTTAATCATTTCGTCCCAAGCAAGGCAATAAAGCCACTAAGATACAAGAGTTTACTGAGTATGAGGGAATATAAGGAAAAGAAAACATTATTAATTAAAGAGAAAGAACGTTAAAGGAACGGGAATTAAGAAGACATGAGATAACAATTGACATTGCATTTAAACTTTTGAGGATTAAATTTGACTGGAAAGCAAGAGGCTGGAAGAATGTTCCACAAGCAAGAAGTGCAAGAAAAGAAACTATTAGCATAGAACTTCCAGTTAAATCTAGCTAATTCAACTGTAAAATCATGAGACTTTGCTGCCAATCTAGTACTGCTCTTAAATTCATAAAGTTTAGGTGCCATAGAGCAGGCATGACAAACATGTGGTCCACATGCAGCCCTTTACAAGCACAACTGCGGCCTGCACAAAGGATACTAATTTGACATTTAGAAGCGGGAGTGTTTAAATTACAATAATCTGAAAAAAATAAATAATTACTTCTGGTTGCAGTGCCGACTGTACAACTCCAAAAATTCGACTAAATTGTGAGCAAAAACATTTTTTTTTTTTTAGGTAGAGCCATAGGCACTTTTCATGATTAACAGATATCCTTTATGAGAAGTTAAATACTAATCAATGAAGTGTTGCCACTCAGCAGTTGATGTGATTACAGCCAAATTATTTCAATTCATAGTTTTTTCATCTTTTACACTGGCTGGTATACAAAGCTAGAGACTAATACTGCTCTAGAGGATGTGATAACTATGATTTGATTCATTGGCCCTAAGTTGGTTGGTTTGGTTTATGGCATATCGACCTCAATGGATTTTTTAATGCCAACAAATTTTTTATTGCTGGTAATATTTTCTTTCAAAATAAACTATAGTTGGTAATATCTTTTTTTCCTAAAAATGTATTGCTGGTAATAAATTTTTTTTTTTAAAGTATTTCTGGTATGTATTTGATATAATGGAATATGCATACACCTGAGTTCCCCCTCACTGGAATAAGATTGGCTGGTGTCCGTCATAAATACAGACGGACATGTAGGTACGACAGAGTTTAAGTCTATGACAACGCCCATTGGACTACGCCATTGGCTATCCTATTGGTCTACACCTATTACCTGCGACTACGATGAGTACCAGTCGATTACTGCTACCGTGTACTACTTGGTTACAGTAGCCAAAACCACTTAGCTACTTTGATCAAATATATCCCTTTCCGGGATATCAATATTAAAACCTATTTTTACACTTTCATAGTGTTTTGACCCCAGTTTGGATGTCAGCTATTTTCCCATAGCTGGGACTCTAATAGGTGCTACCACCCCAGGTCAGAGTGGGAACATCAGCAATTAAGAGGTGGTTCCATGCTCCTCAAAACCTCCTGATCAGAGGCCTTGCTGTTGGATGTAGTTTATTGTCCTACCCAAGACGCAGATGTAGCTTACAGTCATACCCAGGACATTCATTGGCCCTAAGGTAACAACATCTCTAACTATAGAAACCTGAATAAACACAAACATAGATTTATAGAACAAACAATAACAACTATTTATTAGGTAGAATACTGACTCTATAGAAACGAAAATAGACGAGTCTCAATTACTTTGTTGTGGGAACAACAAACACTGGTCATAAATCATACATGTAAACTTTTTGGGAGCATATTTGCTTTTAGTATGTGAAGCTCGTACTTTCAAATAAATCCAATTATTTATTGTTAAAGTGTTAGTTCTTGTGTCAACTTTCTCTTCTGGGAGTAGTGAGTGGAATTTTACATTGCCCATAGGTTGAGCAGATGTATTGTTCCTGGTTTGCTGAAGTAGTTACTTATCCTCTGTCACTATACTGCTGTATAAATGCTGATTCTCCTGCTTATATCAGTAAAGATATGCTCAACTTAAACACAATTTTAGATTCTCGATCTTCTGTTTGGTTGGCTAACGTTGAATCCTTACTTCTGGTTTGTTGGTTTTTTTTATTTTACTGAAACTATGTCTGTGCATTATGTTATGGCATCTAAATGTCCAAGTTAACATTGTACTTTGCTACCTGGCTAACATTGACAACAGAAATATAATATTTCTTTTTAAAGTTATTTAAAGCTAAAACATTCTTGAATTCTAAGTAATTTTGTTTGTGATAATAATGATTTTCTAATACAAGTCTTGATATTTAACCTATATCTGGGAGGAGAAGAAATGGATTCATATCTTTCCCAAGGGTATTTGCATGTAAGTGAATATAATGAACCTGACTGGAATTGGAACTTGGCTCTCCAATTTTTTATTCTGAGCTGTTATTCATTACACCAACAGCACATCCAAGCTTACAGCACCTGATATTTCCAAGTGGTCACCTATCTAGGTACTGACCAGTCTTAATGTTGGTTAACTTAAGTGATTGGATGAGAACCAGTGTTTCAACATGATATGGCCATAAACCAATTATTCTCAAAAAGAGAAAGTATAAAATGACATAAGAACCAAAAATATTTTCACTGCTATCCTACCATCTTGGAAATAAGAAGCAGCAGAGGAAAAATAAGGTGAAAATGTCATTGAATGGACTGTAAGATCATTTACAGAGACTTAAACATTGACCCACAACCAAGACACATAGAGACAACTGGTCAGGTACTCAGCTGTGCAGTATCCTTATGACCATACTTGGTCGTTAGACATATGATGATGATGAGGATGACTTACCTGAATGCAAATATAACTGGAATGATAAGCATCATTAAGACAGCATTTCTTGGAGTGATTCCAATTTGTGTAAGGCCAGCATAGGATAATGCACCAAATACGCCAGCTCCTCCTGTACCTGAAGACCATGTAGATACAACATTCCTGTTAAAAATAAAAGCAAAACCAAAGAGTTTATTATAATGCCAAAGCTCAATAAAATTATTGGACTGAGGGAAAAGGAAGTTCTTCCAAATTCATGTTATTTTTATTAAGTAGGCTACTCACTGTTTGCACTTTCTTCCCTTGCCTTCAATATGTCCTGTGAATATTAAATTCTCTAGGCCTTCTGTCCTCATTATGTGACCCCCAAATTTCAACTATATCTTTCTGATTGTAAATTTGCCTTGAAAGTGTTTATAGAAAAGGCACAGGAATGCCACATTACAGTAGTGGGAAAGTAACTGAAGCTGAGATGTCAGGACTGATGATATTGTAAATTCTTCTTTGGATTCTTTCAATTATCTTTAGATACAGTCACTAGAAAATTGATTTAATTTTACCCAAATGGTTCAACCTATTTCACTCAGTATAAAATTAAAAAAACAAAACAAAAGTTCAACACAAAAATATTTAGTTATTAATGTAAGACATGCAGTTAAATTAAAATGCAAAAGGGATTGAAAAAGAGATAAGTAAATGTTAGCGAGCAAAAAAGAGAGAACATATTTTATTGATAATGTTGAATTATCCATGGAAGAAAATTTAATAGCTTTAATTTATAATGTTGAAATTTTCATGGTAGATCAACAGATGGCAAATCAGTTCTAAAGAGGAAAAAAATATAAAAATAATAAGTATAAGTTTAACCTTCTGCCAGGAGTGGCTTTTGGGCCTTTTATAGGGTGAACATTGAAAAATAAAAAAATAAAATGTCTACTGGGATTTCAACACAAAAATGCATATCCACTAAATATAATAAAGTAATAAGAAATAATATTGGATAATAAATAAAAAAAAATCCATAAACTTCTCAGAAAGTGCTCACTGTAAGAAATTAAATTAGAAGCCATTTTTAGCTGTTATAATAGATTTTTACTTACTTATTGAAAAATGAGGTGAGACTTAGGAATGTAACTTCTCCAAAGCCAGAACTGAAACTAGCATAGCAGACTCCTGGAAGAAAAGAAAATGCAAAAGAATTGTTTGATCCATTTCTATCATAACCATTTGCAAGTGTATAATTAAACAAATTGCTGTATTTGAAATCATATAAGGCACCACTATATGTATTCAATGTAAAAGAATTTAAAGGCATGTATAAGGGTTGGCTGAAATGTTCATAGGCTGACCAAGATATAAATGTAAGTAGACATATCAGTTGGTAGACTAAAAGACATACAAGTGTGATAGAATAAAACAGCTGATCAGCAAGCTATTGAATTCTGGTTCAGCTGATGAACATTTCAGCTTACCCTCGTAAGATCCCCCATTTATATTTAGTATTACAGAATTGAATGACATGTACAATCCCCCCCGCCCAGTTATATTTAGTATTTAACTTTTTTGTTAAGAGATACACACACACACTTTTCTGCTTCTCTGTTTAACTAACCATTGCATTGTAACGTTTATTTATATTTGAAGCTTCACTAAAATTAAAATGTAAAGAACTAAAAGTGTAAAAATGATTTGGGACATATTTTCTTTCAATTCAATTATAAATGCTGCTTGTTATAAAATATCGATTTCATTTATATAATGCACCTGACCATTCTCTAAATCTTCAATTAATGGCTCAAATCATCACAATAGAATTTTAAAATTTGTGCATTCTTATGAATATGTCATCTAGTTGTTAAAAAGACACTTGCACTATTGATAAAAATCAATTCCCCAATAATGAAGAATGAAATAGTGTTAGATCTTAAAGGAAATTCATTTGGGAAGCGGAATATTGCAGAAAAGCAAGAAATCATTAAATTAGGCCGACTGACTCCTTCACTGAAAACTAAAGTTGGCACACGTTCTTTTCCAAATAGATGGTATCAACAGTGCAAGTGTGTCAGAAGAAAAACTCTACTGTTGGTTTTGCTTGCTCTTTCAACAAAAATCTGGTCAATCATGGACAGATGGGGGTTATAACAATTATAAAAATATTTTGACCGACAGCAAAGTTCATTCTAAATCTATGAGCCATTTAAATAATTACAAATATTTAAATACATTTCGTTTCTATGACATCATAACTGCTATTAGTGAATCTGCAAAGTTTGAAAGGGAATAACATAACAAATTAGTTGAAGAAAACAATATATTTAAAACAGTAAATGCTGTATTATATCTTTGCAAACAAGAACTACCATTGTGTGGCCATGACAAATGAAAAGATAGCTTGAAGAAAGGAAATTATCATAAGTTATCACATTGCTTTTCAGAAATAGATAGCGTCTTTGCATCAAAACTTTATACCAAAGAAGGATCAAAACAATTTTCAGGAGTTTCAAGTACGATACAGAATGACATTATATCTGCAGTTGATAAGGTAATATCTGATGTAATCCAAACTGAGGTTGAAAATACTCCATTTATTTCAGTACAGGCAGATGAAACTACTGATTGTGCAATGTATGCACAGCTTTCTATTATAATCAGGTATGTTACTGGATGCAACATAAATGAAAGATTTTTAGGATTTTATGACGTAAGTAATGATAAAAGCACTTCAAGGTTAGCTGATGTAATAGAATCTTGTAGGATTCAAAATCCTACATTCTTTTCAAAACCCATTAAAATAGGCTCAAAGCAGAAATACAGAATAATGTGTTCTGATTGGTTATTAAATGTGAAAAATAAGAGATGACATGTTTTCAACTATGTTCAAATTGAATAAAAAGACACTCCCACCAAGTCATTGTGAGCCTATCATGTGACAAACTTTTCTTATTTAAGTGACACTTAAATCATTCCTTTTCAGTGAGAAGGGAAATTTTCTACCTGACACTAGTTAACGTGTGTCATTATTCCAATATTCAGACTTCAAGTTAAAAACCTATTTTTAACATAATACTCAGTCTGCAATATATATTATTTCAAACAAACTTACAAATTGAATACACAACCAAACTCAATATAAAATATCTGATCAAAGAAAGATAACCCTTTCAAACTCTCAGTAAATCTTTTGAAATTTATAGAAATTATTTGCAAACATAAACTGTTTTAAATTCACCATAAATACCTAAATACTGAAATATACTTTCTTATATTTGAATGTACATTATAACAACACACAACCTTTTGATCCAAAATATTATTGACATTTAAACCATCAAACAAAAACATTTAAACAATTTAAAATTCTACACTCAACAAATATTGTACTTGTTATTGTTTATAAATATAATCTATTTATTGTTAATGCATATTTTGTTTTGAACTTTGATATTCTCTTGTCGTTCTTTATTTTGTTACATTTGTGTTAATATAAATGCAGTAAGGTGTTAGCTAACTCCTACAAACTGCTGTAAACTCTTTTAGTAATGTTAAAAGTAAACTGGTTTGCCAAACGTATGATGGAGCAGCTGTAATGACAGGTAAATGAAACAGCATACAAATAAAATTGAGAGAAAAAAGGGTTTAAATATGGTGAATTAATTGATTGTTATGCACATAAATTTAATTTGATTTTAAGTCAAATTGCCAAGAAGGTTAATGAAGTTAAAGTATGTTTTTCTCATTTATGCAGATTGTATAAATTTACATCTTATAGTAGAAAGAGAAAGACTATATTTAGGAATTTTAAACTAAGTATTCCATCACTGTGCAACACAAGGTGGTGTTATAAATCCAGAACTGTGTTAGCTGTAAAGGATTTTGAAATGTTCATTTCAAAACATTTTAGATCAAAATGAAAATTGGGACTCAGTGAAGCTGATAAATATATTGGCCAAATTGAAGAAATTCAATTTCATATTTTTTATAAACTGCTTTTATACAATATTATCATGTGCTGAGAAATTGTTTGACATTTTACAATGTAAATAGCTTGATTTAAAATGTACTTAGGCTAAAATAAATGATTTTATTCAGTCTATTGAAAATCAATGCAATGATGAACAGTATAAAAATACTATTGAAACAACAATGCTTGAAATTGAACATTTGAATGATTCTGATTCCCCCACTCTTCCAAAAATAACCAGAGAAAAGCAAATGAACAATAAAGTGATTTATTTGGAAATATTTTGGACTATTTTAATGTCATTAAGGCGATTTGTTCACATTGAAGAATTTCAATGTTTTTTCTATTATTTGATGTGAAGAAGTTTGAAATGTTTGCACATAATTTTCCAATGAAGCTTATAAAAACTTTGCAACGTAAATACTAAAATTTATTTGATTACAGATATTTCAAACGAACTGAAATATTTGTACCACAACAATGACTTTAAAAAAATGTTTGTCAAATCATGTTGTAGAACCTAACTTCTACATTTCAGTGGATCACGCCTAAGTTTCCTTAATTCTGTTATTTAACAACGTCCTGATTGGACTATAAATATTAAAATTGTATTTTGTGTATCTTCACATACATATTTCTCAAAATCAGCACAACATAATACAGGATCCAAACTGAGTTTTTGCAAAGACACTTTCTGGCTGATTAACAAATATTAAAAAATACCTTTCACCTGTTCTCAACTACATCTGAATTGAATCAACCTAATTTCTAACCAGAGTTAAAACACAAATTGCGCCAAGCAATATTGAGCCTATCATGTGGCTCACATTAATTATAAATACTTTGACATATCTTCACCCTTTCTCTTTCTTGTGTTCTCAGTCCTATAGCAATGTAGCTCTGCGGAGAGATCATGTTTGTCCCTTAGGGGAAAACGCTATGAAACGTCATGACACACACATATGTATGAACATCTACGAACATTCACTTCTACAACCACAAGCACAGAAACTCTTAAAATAACATTTTGAGTCACACCCACAAACATTTTTTTTGCACTATTTTTAAACTGTTTAATTCTCTTACAAGTAACTCTACATCTTACTAGAATTCTCCAAACTCACACACTTTTTAATACAATTCACAATTTATCAACAAAAACATTTCCCTCACTCAAAACTCCAAGTAAATTTCAGCATTTCAAACACAACTGAATTCCTGTTTTGTACAATTGTTGTTATGTATCTATAATTTCCATTTACTTATGCAACTTCTCTTGTTGAATGTGTTTCTTTTTGTTGTTTTAGATTTTGTGGTAATTTGTGTAAATATAAATTAGTTAGGGTTCTGCCTCTACAATGTCATTTCAGAATTACTTCATAAACTGAGTTTCTTATTTGTAATGCCAAAGACTGTAAAATTTATTCACCTGTTTCTAACCATCCCTGCCATGTCTGTTGCAAATGAAAGAAGTTTCTCAACCTTAGACAGAATTTGGTCATTTTTAAGATGCACAATGCTTGTCTTCATTGGCTCATATTACAATTGAGAAGCAAATTCTTGTCAATTTAGAATGGCAGAAATATTACATGACAAGATATTTGAGAAGTTTGTAATAAAACCAAGGCACTTGGAATTTATGTTTAAATAAAGTGCTATTTTGTTTTAAATTAAATTTGTGTATGTCTACACTTTAATGCATGAGTGAAGTGTTAATTAAATGTATTGCTGATTTTACCAAGACTGGGGAGTCGGATACAAAACATTTGACTCCAATTCCAAATTTCCTTATAAATGACTCTGGATTTAAAATGTTATCATCCGTGACATTGTTATTGATTATTAAAATTATGCTTTTTGTTTAGTGCCTTGTTTACTCATCATGTTTTTAAAAATCATGAAAAGGACCATATATTTTTGTCAAAGTTTAAATTGAAATATATAAATTTTAAATTCAGAAAGCAATATGTGATGAATGAAAGGAAAATATAATAAATGTACATTAAAATTATAGTATTTTATGTACACTTATGATAATATTTCATGAGAAAGGTATCTAATTTATAGGTACCTTTCTTATGAAATTTAATCTCACTCTCTACAGTCTTATGTTAATTTTTTTTATAATATATTTTCCATAAAGCATCGTAAATATAAGGTGAAAACTAAGTACAAAAAAGCAAAACAAAAAAATTAGAGCGCTGAGAGTTTTCTTTAAAAATAATGAGGTAAATAAGTTGGTTCACTTAAAACTAAATAATTATGTTATTTCTGTCCTCCTGTACGATAACTTACCCTCATTGTAAGCTGTCAATATGGGATGAAATAATCACTTGTCAATTGACACCATTGTTAAAACCTGCTTTGTCTTATTTTTAAACTACATTTTTTTGGCGCAGAAAGTAAGTAATGTTTGTTGCAAAATATTTTAAATAAACTTTATAAATTCTAGTTTTCTTCTAATAAATTTTGAAAAACTTATAATTGATTTTTAAAAGAATTTTAAACAGAGAATTTCATTTTTGTTTACAAAATGGAGAAAAAGGTTGACATGACCAATTTTCTGTCAATTTTGATGACTAAAAAAAAAAAAACATTTTTAACAAAAATTTTGGACGTGCTAGGATCAATTAAAAAATGTAAAAAAAAAATACCCCAAAAATATTTTGCTCTTACCTCTTAATAATAACAAACATTTAGCCAATAAAAAATTATTTTCATCGTTTAAGGCCCTTTTTATTTATGTTATGATCTTTTTTTTAGCAATCTCATGGGGACAGAAGGTAATGTAAGTTTTGTAAAGATGTCTTGAAAATGTATATATATATGTTGACAACAGGCAATGTAAATTTCATAAAGACATATACGCATGTCAACAGCAGCGAAAGTGTTAAATTTCAGGCTAACTTTGCACTTTTTTTTTAAGCATTTCACCCAAAACAAGGCGAGAGTGCCACTGATTCGTAGGGAGTTACATAGAATGAAGGTGAGAGAAAAACTGTGTATAGGGGGAATGAGGAAAGGATAAATGATGAATGAGGTTCAAGACATTAGAAGATGGTGATTGATGTTGCATTTAAATTTTTGAAGATTGTGGGTATCGGGAAGCAAGTAAATTGAAGAGAATTCCACAGGCAGGAAGTGCAAGAAAAACTGTTGAGTAGAAATGGTGGTTACATTTAACTAATTCAATAATAAAAGGGTGGGACATAGATGCCAGTCTATTCTAAATTTATGTAGTTGGGGCACCATAGAAAAAAACTTGACAGGCATGAAAATATTTGTAGAAAAGACAGAGGGAAGCCACATCATGTCTGTGAGAAAGTGACTGGAATCGAGATGTCAAATCAGGATCGATTACATTGCAGATCCTTCTTTGGATTTTGTAGAGAACCTCAAGATAAATAGCTGGGGCACCAAACCAGATATGGTAACAGTACTCAGTGCATGGACAAATGGTAGATTTGTAGATATGTAGAATGGGCTCTGACAAGAAAACCCTTCTGTCACGACACAGTGAGCCAACTTACCTTGCAGCAGATGCAGCTATTGATTCACTTCCTTATAAAAGAATGCACAGAAAAAGGTTTCATTTTCCTTAGTTGAATGAATTTATGTATTAAGGTGTATTACTTACCTAAGATACTTAGCCATATTGTGTCTGCTGTGGCAACAAGAATGAAGCTGATAGATGTGGTAACAATGATGATAGTGATTTTTAAACTGTAAATACCAGAAAAATTAAAAAAGGAATAAGACTTAGATATAACTAGTAAGATATATGGATGACTAAAAGCTACTACTATTTCATGTAAATTTGCATAGTTCTTGACTTTATGGGAAAAGATGCATTTACTTTAATTGCTATGATATTAAAACAAGATATAAAACTATATATTCTATTGACATTATTCGGACTATTGTCCTCATCTTTGTCACCATATTTATTACAATGTTTCGGCCATTGTACGCTCCGGCCTTCTTCAGGTGGTTGGAACTGAACCATTTATTTCGCTCGCTGGGATAGACTGTTCTAGTTCATGCCATGTCTAATGGATGTCAGTTATCAGTTATCTTCTGTTAATTCCCCTCTCCAAGTTCTCCACCACCTTAACTGGGTATTAAACTCACTCTTTGGGTCCAGTTGTAATAAATGTGGCGACAAAGATGAGGACAATAGTCTGAATAATGTAAATAGTGTACATAATACCTCATCTCAGAAATATAGACAGATAAAACTGTATTGTTTCTTTTTTTTTATAGCTTATTTATTTTTTTGCAGAGAATTTAAAGTCAGAAAATATTTTTAGATTGTAAGAATTTTTTGGTGATAACTTGCAACTTTGAAAGCCTGTCCTTATGTTATTACTCCATGCAAATCTTCAGATAAGCTTCATTCTTTAGCTGTAGTTTTAGTTGTTCAGACCATTACAGACACACCATGCTACTTCCATGGAGTTAAATCACCCTCATTTCCTCTATGTTCCAACTATAAGAAGAAAGTTTGTCCCTGAAAAGTCACCACCCACTACAAGAACTGTTATCCTTTTGGAACAGACTCACATATACAGGGTCGATGGATAAATTGTCATCTAAATTACACAAAAATGAACATAACACTGACATCTCATTTCAACAGATATATTTACCAAAATTACACAAAAATATCTTGACATACTAAAGAGTAAATTTATTCAATAAAATCCCCATTGGCTTCAACCATGGCCTCCAGGTGACTTTGGAATCTCCTGCAACTCATCTGTATAGTCTCCTTGCTTAAGTTGGTGAATGCTGCCATAATCCTTGCCTTCAGTTCATCTTTCATGCTACAAGGGGGTTTTGTTGGTCTCTTGCTCAACTGCACCCAACACGTAATAATCAAGGGAATTGCAGTCTGGGGAGTTAGATGGCCAGATGAAAGGGCTGACATGATTGCAGAAATTGTCTGACAGCCATGACTGGGTTTTTCTGCTTGTGTGGCATGGTGCTGAGTTCTGTTGCCCCACACAGCATCTTCCAGCATCCACCCTATTGACACAGAGCAGCACTACCTCCTCAATGTACTTGATGTAGGCCTCCATGTTGAGTCTGAAGCTCTGTGGGAAGATTAATGGAGGCATCACTAGTGATCACCCTAAAAACCTTCATAATCACCAGTGGTCATCCATCCTCTGTACTGTCCTCAGATTGGAGCTCCTGATGTGAATGCTAAGCAGTACAGCATGCTGTTTCCAAATTTCTGGTGGAGTGAATTGTATCATGGTTCTCTTTTTCTCACAGTGCCAAACTGACCCTACTATACTGGGCAGTCAAAAAAAAAAAAAAAACAATGCATAAAATATAAAATGGCGACAATTTATCCATCGCACCCTGTAAGTGCTTTCCTGAACACTACAATCTTAAGTCTAAGTCAATCTAAGTCAAGGGTCAATTCTTATCTATCCTCTTTTGACTCATAATCTTCACTTCCTATCATTTCTTTCATTCATGACATACTGTGTTCATCATTGCCATTTTAACAGTAATCCTCTATCTTGAATGGCTCCCGAGCTTTATATTGGGTAAATTATAATATAGAAAACATTACAAATATGTTAGGGAAATGGATCAGGCCTTCTACTATTCTTTTGATAATCTTTGATGTGTTTATCTCTCTATTATATTGGTAACCACTGACTCTAGAATCATTGCATATGCATACATTCATAAAAATAAATAGAAATATTCTTACTTGTATGATAATCTTTGGATGTAAAGTGGTGCAGACAATTTAATAAGAAATGCTGGCAGAATGTCTGCTAGTAAAATAGCCTGAAAGAAACAAAACAATAATTAATGTTGAGAATAATGAGAGGCATAACACTTATATACATTATTATATTGTTTAAATTCCTATCTCAACTTAAGGTCTTTTAGCAGTTGTCAGAAACAAAGAAAAAAGTCCAAACTGTTGTGTAATATCAACCCTCCTATATGGCAGTGAATACTGGACAAGTTCCTCACACATTAAGAGACTTGAGACAATAGAAATGTATTTCTACAGAAGGATGCTGACAATACCATGGACTGAACATGTGAGCAACGATGAAGTTTTAGAGAAAATGGAAATAAAAAAATGCTTATAGAATCAGAAATTCATTGAAATTTCTAAGGCACCTAATGAAGAAAGAGGGTTAGCAGAATTTGACACTCACAGGACATATTGAAGGCAAGAGGGATGGAGGAAAGCAGTGAATAACCTATTTAATAAGTTTGTGTAAATGGATGGCAGAACAGAGATTAGGATTAGAAGATAGCAAAAACACATTCCTTGGTCTTTTGAACATCAGTAGAGGTTTATCCATTGTTTCATGTTTAGGATTGTGTTTCTGGATCTTTCTAAAGTCTACTTCTAACATCTCTGCCTAAACTCTGAAATTTAAACTTTTACTGGATTTCTTGTTCATTCAAAAGTCTTTTCCTTCTTTTTCACTTCCAGTAGCCCCTTGCACCTTAGTGGTATTATCACCTTGCTTCGTGTGAAATGGTTAAAAAAACTTGCAAAAAGCTACAACGGACAGGAAGTTGCGTAGATCCATGATCGTACAAGTTCTGAAGGAACATGGCACATAGATTTATTTTAATATTCAATTACTGAAGTGTTATCAATCATAATTATTAATTTTGACCCATATTTACTTCCATCTTAACTTCTTAATTGCTTTATTTTTTCATAACTTTACCCATGCCATCAATCTATAGCAATAAGAAGTCAAAAATTAATAATGGCTGACAGTGTTTCATCTAACAAAAATTAATGCTAATACTCCTAATACTACTGTAGGGATCCTTCTACTCAGGTTTTTGTTAAACATCAAAATTTGGAGTGTCAGTATTCGATGCAATAACATAAAATATTGCAGAACTACAAGCTCTGATAACTTAGTCCCACTCAGATAAATAAGTCACATAACATTGCCTAGTTTGAAATTTCGGTTTGTTTAAAAATGACTTTTCAATTTGTTGGGAGTTTTTTCACTAAATAGCAATACTGAGCTCTTTGTGAAACAATATTCTTCATGTTGAATATGGCCTTCATTTGTATAAACCATGACTATGTTGTTGGGGTTATATGCAGGTAAATTCAGAGTGACTGTTGTCACTGAAACTTGCGTGTTTTTCTTTTTTTTGTTTTTATGGTATGTATATTTGTGTGTTCTGTTTGTTAACTTTGGTGTTTCACAAGGTAATCATGTTAAGGTCACCATTTGTAGGAAGACTTCTACTAATGTTTTTGTTAAATGTCAAAATTCAGAGTGTCAGGATTCAATAAAATAACATAAAATATTGTTGTGGGCTGCTTGTAATTCAGCTGTTTAGAATAAACCAATGACTTTTATTGAAAGAATAAAATCCAGTAGGAAAAGACAATGTAGAATCAACAAATAATATTTATGTAATGACAAGAATACAACAAGTTAGTTGAATGTGTTGAATGAGTAATGTCTTTTTTTTGTTTGGTTGTTGTGTTGGAATGTGTTACGAAAAAATAAATGATTTCGTCTCTTTCTCTCTTGCTGTCGTAGCGATGGACACAGTCTCCACTTCTAAGACTGAAAAAAACTGCCCTCCTTCTCATTCCAGCCCTTTACATAGAGCTTGGTAACTCACCTATGCAAAACACCAACAAGCCAGCTACCAATCACAGTTCCTGCGCCTGCCCACCTCCACTCGCTTTGGGGGTGTCAAGTTGACCAACCAACTCATTACATGCCCCCCTGATCTTAAGATCACAAAGCTTTTCAGTTTGAGAGATGGTTGCATCTGTGTGCTGACTGCGTCTGCTTGACATATTGGGATAACCACACATGCGCGAATTCGTTTGCTCCGGGGTGGCAGATTTCCAGATTCATCCCGTGTCTCGCTGTCATGATCGCACACTGTGCAACTCGGGGCAGGCCTCTTCTGCTGGGCACTCCTTCTGAGCGGGATGACAGGGTCTTCATCCTCGGATGAACTCTCATCCATTGAGCTACCATCCGCCTTTGGACAGCTGGCCACTTTGACGTCCGTAGGTAGAGTACTGATGTTTGAGGTAGAACTCAGTGGATCCGACTTTAAATACACCACTCGTGCACCATCTTCAGAGTCACTTTCATCATCTGATGATGGTTTTAACCCTACAACTGGCCGCAAGTCTTTAACATGATGAGGCACGCCATCAACCTGCACTGACTGCGGGCTGATAATGCTAACATAGCTGGTAACATGCCCCATTCTAAGCTTGTCCGTACACTTGCTGTGCGGGGTCTTAACCCACACTACGTCACCAATTCTGTATTTAGCTTGCGCGTCGCTCGGAGCCATTGCAATGTCAATGCCTCGCAGCTGTAAGTGATAGGCGTTCACCATGTTAGCTGGTGCTGTTGTAGGTGAAACACCGTCTTTAGGCGTCGTGTTATACCAATAGACTGCTTCAGGGATCGAACATCGCTTCCTGGCTACAATCACTTTTATAGACCGGTGGCTCCTTTCTACTATGCCGTTTCCCGCCAGCATGTAGGCGCACCGGAACTGAAGCCGCACACCCCACTTCTTTAAGAACTGTGAGAATTGCTCTGAAGAAAATGCTGCACCATTATCTGTCAATATTTCTGCAGGTGGCCCCCGGTCATAAAAGATGGACTCCAATTGATGTATTATGCTGGCAGTGTCCTGCCGGTGCAGTAGTTGCCAAATGGCAAAGCGAGAGGGTCCACAGTCAATAATAGTCAAATAGTGCTGGCTGCCAACATGTGTAACATCTATCCCCAGCCTGTTCCAAACATGGGTAGTACTCAAGTTTCCTTTTTGCCATTGCACCAGTGCTGGGTAAATTGACTGGCACGCCTCGCACCTCTGCACTACTGTCCTAACATCTGTCTTTTTGACTGCCGAGTCGACCATCTTCGAGAAGTAGAGCGTCTGTTTAATCCCAGGATGCCCACACTGTTCATGTATGCTCATGATCCACTTGAGGTCCATACTGAGCGCAGAAGCCGTACACGGCAGCTGCAGAGGTTCAGACTCTTTCCGAGAAGCAGCCAACCAACGTTGCGGAACGCGAGTCAATGCATCTGCTCTGTTGACTGCCGATTTAACTAACACTACATCCACAGACAGGTTGTACTCTTTGATAATTTCAATCAGCGTGGTGAGCCGCCTTCGTATCAACATCTCGCTAGATGCCTTGGTGGTCAGTCGCGCTCTTCCGCTAAGTGCATCTGATATCCAACGCTGAGTGCATGCTGAGTCCATGACGATGTGTAGCACTGTTGCTTGCCATTGGAGCGCCAGGTTAACCCCCTTCAAAGTGGCATCTAGTTCAGCCAGGTTTATGTGTCGTGCATCATTTTCAGGTCGTAACCAGCTGGCATCTTCTATGATGGACCTGTTATCCTCAAGGGCGACACCCATGGCCAACGAGCTGGCATCCACCCAAACGGTGAGCTCGTTCCCCTTAATGCACCAGTCACCTCGCACGGGATCATCTTGCATCACTCTCTCCATAGTTTCAGTTATCATGCATCTTAGGGTAACGTCGTGCACCTCATCATCCCATCCTGTGAAACAGAATTCTACGCGGCACTTTATGGCTGTTGCCGCCACTCTGAGCCAACCGCAGACAGGAAAATGGCCTACCAGTTTCCCACACATGGAGAAGGTACTCCGATGAGTGATCACTGGCGGGACTTCAGGGATGTCACTACCTCGTCTCCAGCGAAGTTTTTCTCCATCACTACTGACGTGTAGTCCAAGTACATTCGCTCCATCCTGTAGCGGCTCTGGGGCCTTGCACACCAAGCCAAAGCACTCCAGATATTCCTTAACCCTCATTGAAGAGGCCACATTTTCATTGATGTAAACATTGTCAATGTAGGATGACATTGCCCTTCGAATTTCCTCATCCTGCGACATGACCACATTCATAATCGCTGACATGATTTTTGGAGCCACATTAAGACCAAATCCCAATCGAGTGAGGTAATATCTCTGTCCTTTTACCATGACAGTCTGAAAGGGCCAGAGTGATCGGTGGACTCGGACTTGGAGGTAGGCCCTTCTTAAATTGAAGGTGGCCACATTGTTCCCTTGCTGTCGCCATTCCCGCAATTTCTGGGCACAAACGTCCGCGTTGGCCGTATATGCATCTACAAAGGTATTCAATTTCCTGTAGTCCATGACCAGTTTCACTTTCCCCTTATTCTCTTGCACTATTGCCATCAATGGAATCAGTCCTCGAGGCGGCCCTAACTCCTCCTCAGGGTACGGCACAAGCCAGCCGTTTGCTATCCAAAGCTGCAATTCATTTTCGTATTCGCTCCTGATATGCTCTGGAACCGGGTACTCAGTTATTTTATTTTTCAGTGGCGTGGGCGTTCGTCCATCCGCCCACTTTGCGGTCCATACGCGTCTGCGCTGGTCGAAAGTTGCACTGAAGTCAGGTTCGTTGATCCTCAAGGCAGCACAGATGGGCGGATCAGAAAACTCGACTTCGCCCGACTCTGTGATGCGTACACCGCCCAGCTCCTTAATAATGTCCATCCCAAGGAGCAGATCAAAACCTAATAACGCGCTGTTCATGACCAACACGCTGACTGTAACGGGGTTACCGTTGTTGATAGTGAGTTTGATGTTTCCAACAGCCGTTAGTACGTCCATCTTTTGTCTGCTCCACTGTCGACAAATCAAACCGTTCGTGAGTGACCGAGAGCAGCCCGAATCTACTAAAGCGGTACGTGTTATTCCATTGATGCACACCTTAATCACAGGGAGCGCCTCTTTCATGCTCGTTGCGGAGAAGAGACTGGCTGACGTCGCATCCCCCATTCTATTTCCCGGACACTTAGAGGCAATGTGACCTACTTCATGACATTGGAAACATCGAGATCGAAAGCGTGCCTTTTAAGCCGACCCGCTGCGCATTGCTGCGTTGATAGCGGCAGTCTTTGGCAAAATGATTCGCCCAGAGCAACCGATAGCAGGTGACATCGCCATGGCGACAGATGGCTGGGTTGGATCCTCTTTGACTTCAATTGGCTGAACGACTGTGGCCACTGGTTCATCAGCCTCTTTTTCATCGATCATGATAGCACAGGCTCTGGTCAACAATTGATTGAGCGTCATGTCTTCCATTCTGGATGATGCATGGAGTATCTGCTTAACATGACTAGGTAATCCAGACACAAAGGCACATGTCATCCATTCTTCAGGAAGCGGTGCGATCAGTATGGCAAGCTTCTTTAATTCCGCCAAATATACGTCTACTGTCTCGCCAGGTTGTAGACGCCGTGCCTGGAATTGGTCATAGGCCACAAACCAGTCAGTTCCAAACGCGGTTAGTAGAGCGTGCTTTATTTGCTCAATGTCACTTTTCTGTTCTTTCCTCAGCTGCCTATAGACAGCAAGGCCACCGTTTTTCAATCACAGTGGAAGAATCCGTTCAATCTTCATGATCTCGCATAATTCGCAGACCAGTTCCACCTTTTCGATCCATTCAACCACAGACTGTCCACTCATATCACCACTGAATTCATAGATCAGTTTTATGTCAAACGGTCTTTCCGCCATCTTGCTAGAGACAAAGTAAATGCCGAAATAGCTTGTGTTGGAATGTGTCATGAAAAAATAAACGATTTCGTCTCTTTCTCTCCTGCTGTTGTAGCGACGGACACAGTCTCCACTTCTGAGACTGAAAAAAACTGCCCTCCTTCTCATTCCAGCCCTTTACATAGAGCTTGGTAACTCACCTATGCAAAACACCAACAAGCCAGCTACCAATCACAGTTCCCGCACCTGCCCACCTCCACTCACTTTGGGGGTGTCAAGTTGACCGACCAACTCATTACAGTTGTTAATAGAATTCTTGGATAGAACATAAACTGTATTGTGTATACATATGTGAAATGTGGTTATATGTGTATTTGTGTGAAAGACTCAGTATGTGTATGCATATTTAGTAGTGACTGGGGAAAAAAAGAAATAGAATTTAGTTCTTATTGTGAACTGTGGTGCCATAGTCTGAGGGGGTCTCTTTTTAGTTTGGTCAGCACTGTTGCTTTTGCATGTGGACATGAATGGGGTCTTGAAGATCAGCTAGAGTGACGTGAACTTTGGTGGCATCTGTGTATCTACTTTTGTTGGGACTGGGCTTTGTGATTTTTATACCCTTTTTCCAGAATTATAGCTTTTATTTCCTCCTAATTGGCCCTAAAAAAACTACTATGTCCACATGACATTTTGGTAGTATCTACCTAAATCAGGATGACTAATAAAACAAACTTTCTGATTTGTATTCTATGGTTTTGTATTGTATGATTTAATTGATGCATTTTAAGATGTAAGCACTTTATTGGTTTATTTTAATGTTTATATAGCTATTGTTGGCTGAAAATGCTTATCATACTTAAAATTAATAAGTTTATAATTAACATAATAATTAGTCTTATTGTGTGAAATATGTTGTATATTTATTCGATATTTTAGTGGACATGACGCTATCTCTGCAAAAACAAAAATACAAACTATTGCAAAAAACAAACCAATATATGGCACCAAGTGAGGTCAAGGAATGGAATGATGAAATATAGGTTAGAGTTAGTCTTTAACAAAAATATTAAATTCTTGAAATTTAGTAGTTAAAACAACTCATGCATTCAATCAAGATTTAATGAGGTAAAAGGGATGCGAGTTCAAATCTTAATGACAACATATCCTTTTTATATGATCCAGTGCTATGTGCTCTTTGTTGTTGGTTGAGATACAAGCAAAATTGCAACAAAAAAGAACTAAATTATAATAGTTGACAATGTTTAATCTAATAAGAAATGAAGATGAAAGTAAATACTACTCAACAATTAATAATGATGGCTGACAAGGATTCATCTAACAAGAAAGGAAGATTAAAGTAAATACTAGTGAAAAATTAATAATGGCTGACAATCTAATAGGAAGTGAAGAAACATTAATAAACAGCTGTATAGTATTTCTAAAATATACAAAAAATTCATGATAAATATTAAAATACATTACAGAGCTAATCATTTATTTAATATGAATTCTTTTCTGTTATGTAAATAATTTATAAAATTCATAAATTTTCACTAATAATAACAACAATAATAATTATTTTTGGAATGTTTTTGTTGCATTAACTAGGTTATCTAACAATGAAATAAAACAATAATTGTACTAGAAAAATGAAAATAGTATTAAAATATTCTGCAAATGTGTTTAATGTATGGATTCCTGCCTGCATCCTCATAAAATTTTTGTGGTGAATTCCATTTGGAATTTCATATTTGTCTTAATAGCGAAAAGAATTACTGTAAGGCAATGTTTTATATAATGTTATAAACTATAAAAATATTTTTAAAAATTGGGGGTGAGGAGGAGAAACAAAAATAACCTTTGGCCTGTAAAATTCAAGGCAAGTTATTTTGAGACAATTTTGCGAGAGAAAAAAAAGTAGTAACTTTTTTTTTAAAGCAAGGCAGGAGTGCCACTAGCACACAAGAGGTTACAGAGAGTGGGAGCAAGAGTAAAGAGGCATGATAGAGGAAAGGATGAAGTGAAAGGATGGGCAATTAGATCAAGGCATCTGGAGATGTCGATTGATATTGCATTTGAATATTTGGAGATTATAGCTATCTGGGAAACAAGTAAGAGGAAGGGAGTTCCACAGACAGGAAGTGCGAGACAAAGCTATTGAAGTAGAAGAGAGGGCTACATTTAACTATTTCGACAGTTAAAGGGAGGGACTGAGATGCCAACCTAGTAGCACATTTAAATTCATGCAGTTTGGGAACCTGTTAAGTTAGCTTGTTGGTCTGTAAGAAGCAATGCAAAAAGAGAATTTTGTGGTGGGGTAAAAAAAAAGTAGTCTTTGGCCTGTAAGACACAAAGCAAATTATTGTGAGGAAAAAAAATAGTGTCTTCTTGTCTGCATCTTCACAAGATTTTTGTGGTGAATTTCATTTGGAGACAGAGATTTCATATTTGTCTTAGTAGAGAAAAGAATTACTGTAAGGTGTTGTTTTTATATAATGTGTTGAACTATAAAAATATTTTTAAAAAGCATTAATTACTGAAATTAATTAATGTATCTCCATGCCCCAAGAAGCCACCCCACTTCTGACTTACAATATTTCAGGAAAAAAAAGAGATAAAAAAGTAAGCTTTGGCCTGTAAGATGCAAGGCAAAATTTTGAGACAATTGGTGGGGCAAAAAAAATAACATTTGGCGTGTAAGATGCAAAGCATTATTTTGAGACAATTGGGGGTGAGGAGGAGAAACAAAAAATAACCTTTAGCCTGTAACATGCAAGGCAAGTTATTTTGAGACAATTTTGTGAGAAAAAAAAGAAGTAACCTTTGACCTGTAAGATGGAATGCAAAAATTTTGAGACAATGTTGAGGTGGGGAAAACAAAAGAAAAATGTAATTTTTGGCCTGTAAGACACAACGCAAATTATTGTGAGGAAAAAAAATAGTGCCTTTGATACTGATAAATACAATATATTCAGTAAAATATAAAGGCAACAATACAAAGGATACTTACACCAGTTCCAATACGATTACACACAAGGATTGTGCTGTTCGACGTTGTGTTAACCTATTAATGCAAGAAGATAATACACTAAGTATTTAACTGAAAACATTAGTATAAAAATATTTTTAAATCCATTTTTTTTAATCCAACATTATTTTTTATTACTATAAATGTTATCTTTAGTGGATACACATTTGAGTTGACATCCTTATTTTAATTTTATTAAAGAATGAAATTAGCATCAGTTTAGCCATCTCACAAGTTGATTGATGCAAGCCGTTACCAATTAGGTCATGGCAAAATGTCACACTTTGGTTATAGGAGCGGCTTCCATGATGGTAAAAGGGAATACATATTCAATTTCTATTGGGATGAACATTTTTCTTTATGTAGAGGTGGAATCGAACCTAAGACGCCCAGTTACAAGACCGGAATGGTCTTGGCGTCACACCCCCATAAAAGTAGACTCGCCCGCTTACCGAGGCGAGGTGGGCTACTTAAACAAGACATTTAAACAGCGGTATCTAGGCAGATATACCGTCGTCCCGCTGTTACCTTACATGGCGTCGCCCGATATAGAAACCTGCTACAAACAACGTTGGAATATGGACGAACAAACAACGTTGGAATATGGACGAACAAACACAGCAGACATTACTGATGAAGCTCATCGTGAGCTACAGCAGAGATCATAAACCCCCTGCGAGAAGAGACGGAGGAGAAGAAAAAAGTCACTTACAGGGAGACCCAGAAACAGACCTAATATAGAACCGGACTCAAGTGATGGTGACTGGGCGATATTCATTGATTCCTGGAATAGATACAAGGAGATGTGTAGCCAGGTTGGCCGAGCCAACAGCGTTAAGAAAAAACGAGGGAGAAGCGGCCTGTGCCCCAGAAGTGAACAGGCTGTTGTTACGATATGGTAGGAGCAGAAGTACTAAACTCCGTCACGGAGGAAGAGCTGTTCCACGACACATAAAGCTTCGTGGCAGTCAGAAGCCTACACAAAAAGTGTACCGGCAAAATTCCCTCCGTAAGGCAGAAAAGGGGAATCGATTTACGGACTTCGTGTACGACTTGATCAGTCATAAAAAATTCTGCGACTTTTCAGTGGCTTATCCCGAGCAGGATAGGATGCGGTCGGAAAGTCAGCTACTCAACAATATGGTAGCAGGACAAATGGTGGCTGGGCTGTGAAGCCTGGAGCATCAAAGCAAGGTGTTGTCTGAGGCTGCGACACTTGCGACACTGGAAGAAAAATTCAACAGGCTTGTCAGCCTGAGACCCGGACAAGTCTACACCCATCTCCATAGTAATATACCCCTACTACAGCGAGCACACAGGATCGGACGCTTGAGCAGCCTCGGGAAGAACTCAACCCGTATCAACCCGAGAGACACTGAACCCTGTAAATGGTGTGGGAAGAGCTCACACCCTGGCTCGAATGAGCGAAGGGTTGCCCAGCAGCAAAGATGACTTGTCACAATTGCGCAAACGGACATTTAAAAGGGGTTTGCAGGAAACTGAGCAGGGGTCCAGCAACAAATCTACAGCGGGGTGGTCGAGCAGAATCCAGAACTCTCACCACCAAAAGACACAAGAAGAATGCGTAACGGATGATCGTCCAAGATGGACAAGTGAAAAGGAGAGGTGAAATCAACCTACAACCAAAACCAAAGGCCGTGCCGCACCTGATTTGGAACAAAAGTAAGTTCGAAGAGGTACTCTGATCCAGCACCAACCCTGATGGTAGAGATAACTCTGATTCCAGAGGCCCATGCGGGAATTCGGGCACATATCCATAGGACAAGCTGGCCTCCATACTCACCGGATCGGCGATCGCAGACACTGAGGCACAGACATGCTCTAAGCGGACCAGAAATCAAAAAAATTCTGAAGTGTCCAGACAAATGTCTAGTACCGACTATGCCGAATTCGGGAATCACGGATAACCTACTAAAAACATAAAAGGCGTGATATTCGCTAAAAGTCAGAGTAGGATCGCGGGGAAAACACGTCCAGATTATATATGTATCAAAAAAATACATCAGATTTCTGCCTGTCGAGTCGGCCCTAAAAGACCTTGGTCTGGTGCCAGATAACTTTCAGACCCAACTTCCCCAGCAGAACGTGGCAACTAAGCGGCGGCGGAAAGGCACCATGTGGGTGCCCACAAAAGAACTAATGTCCCCACCTAAGCGGACAGTATCCCTTTCGCTCCTATGGAAGAAAACGAACCCCGATTGGAGCGATGGATGAAGGAGCATTTTGAGGTCAGTGCATTCAATGTATGCCCCACATCAATGGCTGCAGGCGATGGAAGAAAACCCCATGGACATCACGTTCATCGGGGCCAAACCCTCAGCTGTCCACACCCCAATCCGGTCCCACCATTGGAAGAAAAAGAGTCAAGGAGGATCTCGACCGGGCGTGGCATTGGGCATCATAGAACCTGTACCAGTGGGTACACCTACAACATGGTGCTCTAGAATGGTGGTTGCACCGAAAAGGACGGGTCAATGAGGCGTCACGGTGGACCTGCAGAAGCTCAACACCGCTACCCTACGAAACCCCATCATACACCGTCTCCTTTCAATCAGGCATCGCTGGTGCCTGCGTAAAACTAGAAAACCGTTTTGATGCATGGAATGGCTATCATAGCTAACCCTCTCCATCGGCAAGAGATGCAACTACCTTCATCACGGAATGGGGTAGATACCGTTATCTTGGGCACCACAAAGTTCCAAGCGTCAGGAGGCGACATATATACGCCAGGTTCGACAATATTACTGTAGATATGACCAGGAAAACAAGATGTGTATTGACGTCGATACTATGGGACAACTCTATTAATCATCATTTTGGCATACTATAGAGTACATAAATAACTGCAGCAAAAAAATGGTATATTCAACCCCCAGAAATTTCACTTGGCGGAAAAAGAGGTGCAAATTTGCCGGGTTCTTGATAACAGAAGGCAGGATAAAACCCACAGAAAAATAGCTGAAACAATATGTGAATTTCCCGACACCAAAAAATATAACTGACATAAGATCCTGGTTTGGAATGGTAAACCAGGTAGCCCCACGCTTTTTTCTCAGGCCGAGGTAATGGCCCGTTCGGGGAGCTGCTAAAGACAAAAATGGAAGTTCTACTGGGACAGCACACTCTCGATCGAATCTTGAAGAAGAGTGAAAAAGGATCACAAGAAGAAATCGAGAACGGTGTAAGAACCTTCAAGTGAATAGGCCAACTTGTTTGTCGACCCGGACTTCAGCAAAAACAGGCTTAGGATATTTTCTTTTTCCAGAAGCACTGCAACTGTGCCACGAAGCTGGACCGAAGTGGTGGTGAGGACCACTGGAAGTTAATCCCCTGGCCGGCTCGATTCACCAATGGCCTAGAGTCGATATGCACCAGTGGAAGGAGAAGCATTGGCATTAGTCTCTACGGACTGGAAGCATGCGGATGTTCGTTTTGGGGTGCCAGAAACTGTTAGTCATCCGTGGACCATAAGCCCCTGGTGAAGATCTTCTCGGACAAAGCTCTGGAGGACATAAAAAACCAAGACTGTTTAACTTCAAAAAAGAGGGGTCCTTGATGTACAAATTTCGAATAAAGCATCTCCTGGCAAACTCAATGCGGCACCAGACTGTACATCGAGATGCCCAGTGGCGTTAAGCCAGGAGGAAGCAAACTAAAAGGACATCTTTAAACTATGGATAGCGCCATAAGGCGTCCATTTAACTCCACCTGTGAACAGGACCCTAAATTAAGAGCAATAACATGGGACAGGATTGTGGCTGCAGCTGCTACTGACGAGGAATGCCTGCGTTCCCAATTCATACAAAATGGCTTCCCTAGATCTCGCACGAACTGCCGGAGACAATTCGCAGTTTTGGCATATGAAGAGGAGTTATATTGCTGGAAGGGTGACGATAATGGAAAATAAAATCCTCATACCCAGAAAGCTACGTGCGGAGGTACTGGAATCGCTCCATTCAGCGCATCAGGCGTCAATGGAATGTTGTAAGCGCTGAACAGCGGCTGTTTTGGCCAGGACTGAACGCGAGCATTAAATCAAACCGGGCCCAGTGCAAAGTATGCAACGTAATAAGCTCCATCACAACCCAAGGAACCCCTGATGCAGCCCCTCGAACCCCGAGTTCCCATTTCAGAAGACTGTAGCGGACTTCTTGATTTACGAGGAAGAACTATCTAGTATATGCAGATAGATACACGGATGGGTAGAAGTCACTCTGATGTCGTCCGGGAATACCAAGGCCACATGTGACGCCCTCACGAAACTGGTTCTGCACATTATGGCGTACCGGAGGAACTTTCAACCGATGGCGGACCACCGTTTGACTCCAGTGAATTTAACGGTTCCTAGATAGGTGGGGCATAAGGAAGCGAACATCATTGGCATATTACCCTCAAAAGCAGCGGGAGAGCAGAACTGGCAGTTAAAACGGCTAAAAAGGATACTTGTTGATAGCACGGACAGTTCGGGTCGCCTATGCCATGACCAGGCAGCTAGGTCCCTACTGACTCATCGCAACACCCGGTGCGAGACCTACATATGTCTCAAGCGATGATGCTCTCTCTGATGCGTGTGATAAAGGACCATCTCCCAAGCGCTCCAGGACCGATATCGAATCACAAACGCTGGAGAGAAATCAGTCATTATAGGGAAACAGCGATGTAAAAAAGACACTTAAGGAATGAAAGAGGATACAATCTAAAAAGTCACCCACTTCAGGAACTGAAAATCGGGAAACGGTAGATACAGAACCAGAAAGTTGGTCCATACCGGCGCCCGATGGGCAAAGACAGGGAAGGGTGGTGGAAACACTGGGTAACGGCAGTATAATGTGCGCATGGATGGGAGTAACGGGTAACCCGGCAATCGCGAATTCCTCGAAAAAATAAACCCAGTAGTAGATACTCCTTGCCACTCGATACCTGAGGTACCCTAGGAATGTTGGATACCATAGACAACCCAACAGGGCCGAAATACGGGAGAATGGTCCACCACTGATATGGATCAAAACCAGCATTAAAACATCCGACCTCTACCAGAACCGATGAGGTAGATGACACAGCATCCCTGGAATGATGGAGGTTGAGAGGAAGACCAACGGTGCGTCGTCATTAGCAGAAGGGTGTGTGACTACCAGGAACCTATCCCCACAGACGTGGGGCCGCGTCCGCCACTACCCAGAGTTTCTCAAAACATTGGACCACAACGCAGTATCTTGTGGCCCCGGAAGGGGGGGGCGTGTAGAGGTGGAATCGAACCTAAGGCGCCCAGTTACAAGACCGGAATGGTCTTGGCGTCACCCCATAAAAGTGAACTCGCCCGCTTAATAGAGAGGCGTAGAGTGGGCCTAACAAAACAAGACATTTACGATAACGAGTATCTGAGCAGATACCGTTGTCCGGCTCTTCTATTACACTTTAGAAGGACTACTCAATGGGGAGGCTGGTTGATGTTAATTTCATTGGTTAGAAAATAAAAAACAGGGATGCAAACTCAAACACTGGTGTCCACTAAAAATAACATTTTTACTAATAAAATAAAAAAATGTCTCTAAATAATGTATCAAGGGAGATAACTTTTTGCTTTAAAACAGCAAACAATCTATCAGATCTCTTATTGTAAAAACAAAAAAACTTTGCAGAAATTACATTCATATTTAAGTAAAATAAAAAATACAGGCATTAAAGATTTAAAAAAAAATTAAAAAATAAAGAAAGATTCTTCTTGTGCATTTAAGAATTTGTCTCTTAAAGTTATAAAACAGAAATTTAAATCTAGAAAAAAAATCACTTGGTTAGAAGAAATAACAGTTTTCATACGCAAACTGGATGTCTATAAAAGTGTGTGCATATATTTTTATATTTACTAAACTAGTATAGTAGTACAGGATTAGGAAAACTGTGTTGCACCCATCTTTCTTCCAAGTGAAGAAGCTCTGTTTACATTTAGTGGCATTTAATAATATCATGTCATATTAGGAATATCTCCAGATTAGGTGAGCTATGGGAGAAAAGAATATTCTCCCACTTTTTGTATTTTCACCATTATGGACCTTATTATATCCATGATATAATAACACCTTATTTCACAACAGAACAGAATAGCCAGAAGAAAAGGAATGGTAAACATATTTTTGTTCTTTCAGAGAGTTTTATGCCATGAAGTCATGCATAAAATTATATATACATACTGACATTTGTTTCATGCAGAGAAACTATAACATCTATGCAACAACAAGCAGAGTGAAAAAGGAGATGAAAGGAGAGAGTCTTCGTATAATAATTCTCAATGGGAATTGGGGCTGCTGAAAATTCTTCTGTGTTTCTGGAGAAGCCATAGCCCAAGATTCCAGATTTGAGCCGAGCTGGGGAAGCAGATTTACCTCATCTGGACAAGGTAAGGGCTTTGCCCATGCTAAAACAACAACTGTTCAGTTTGACTCCTGGAAGTCAAAATTCAGGTGTTCAGGATTCAATAAAATAACGCATAAAAATATTGTGGGCTGCTTGTAATTCGGCTGTTTGAATAAACCAATGACTTTTTATTTGAAAGAATAAAATCCAGTAGGAAAGACAATGTAGAATCAACGAAATATTTATTTATGTAATGACAAAAATACAACAAGTTAGTTGAATGTGTTGAATGAGTAATGTCTTTTTTTTGTTTGGTTGTTGTGTTGGAATGTATTCACGAAAAAAATAAATGATTTCGTCTCTTTCTCTCTTCTTGTCGTAGCGATGGACACAGTCTCCACTTCTAAGACTGAAAAAAACTGCCCTCCTTCTCATTCCAGCCCTTTACATAGAGCCCAGTAACTCACCTATGCAAAACACCAACAAGCCAGCTACCAATCACAGTTCCTGCGCCTGCCCACCTCCACTCGCTTTGGGGGTGTCAAGTTGACCAACCAACTCATTACATGCCCCCCTGATCTTAAGATCACAAAGCTTTTTTCAGTTTGAGAGATGGTTGCGTCTGTGTGCTGACATATATACAACGTCTGCTTGGCATATTGGGATAACCACACACGCGGCGAACTCGTTTGCTCGGGGTGGAAGATTTCCAGATTCATCCGTGTCTCGCTGTCATGATGCACACTGTGCAACTCAAGGCAGGCCTCTTCTGCGCACTCCTTCTGAGCGGGATAACAGGGTCTTCATCCTCCGGATGAACTCTCATCCGTTGAGCTACCATCCGCCTTTGGACAGCTGGCCACATTGTCCGTCCACAGGTAGAATACTGATGTTTGAGGCAAAAATCAGTGGATCCGACTTTAAATACACCACTCACACACACCATCTTCAGAGTCACTTTCATCATCTGATGATGGTTTTAACCCTACAACTGGCTATGATTCTTTAACATGATGAGCACGCCATCGACCTGCACTGGACTGCGGGCTGATAATCCATAGCTGATAACATGCCCCATTCTAAGCTTGTCTGTACACTAGATGTGCATGGTCTTAACCCATACTACCCATAATACGTCACCAATTCTGTATTTTGCTTGCATGTAAACTGGAGCCATTGCAATGTCAATGCCCGCAGTTGTAAGTGATAGGCGTTCACCATGTTAGCGGGTGCTGTTGTAGGTGAAACACCGTCTTTGGGTGTCGCGTTATACCAGTAAACTGCTTCAGGGATCGAACATCGCTTCCTGGCTGCAATCACTTTTATAGACCAGTGGCTCCTTTCTACTATGCCATTTCCCCGCCAGCACATAGACACACCGGAACTGAAGCTGCACACCCCACTTCTTTAAGAACTGTAGAATTGCTCTGAGGAAAAACACTGCACAATTGTCTGTCAATATTTCTGCAGGTGGCCCCGGTCATAAAAAGATGGACTCAATTGGCATATTATGCTGGCAGTGTCCTGCGTTGATGCAGTAGTCGCCAAATGGTGAAGCAAGAGGGTCCACAGTCAATAATAGTCAAATAGTGCAGGCTGCCAACATGTGTAACATCTGTCCCCAGCCTGTTCCAAACTACTAGCCATTAGTGGTCAGTCTCGCACCTCTGCACTAATTGTCCACATCTGTCTTTTTGACTGCCGAGTCGACCATCTTCGAGAAATGAGTGCATGCTGAGATCCGGCAGGGGTGACTGAGGTACCCGGCACTGTTGCTTGCCATTGAGCGCCAGATTAATCCCCCTTTGATAATTTCAATCAGCGTGGTGAGGCGTATCAACATCCAGTTCAGCTTCATGCATCTTATGTGTGCATGCTGAGCATCATTTTCATTGGGCGCCAGGTTAACCCCCCTTCAAAAAGTGGCAGTTAACCAGGTTCATGTATGGTAATCAGCAGGCGTAACCAGCTGGCGTCTTCTATGATGGACCTGTTATCCTCAAGGGCAACACCCATGGCCAACGAGCTGGCATCCACCTAAACAGTGAGGGTCATTCCCATTAATGCACCAGTCACCTCGCACGGGATCATCTTGCATCATTCTCGCCATAGTTTCAATTATCATGCATCTTAGGGTAACACCGCACCTCATCATCCCATCCTGTGAAACAGAAGTTATGCGGCACTTTTATGGCTGCGCGCCGCCACTCTTGAGCCAACCTCATATGGGAAAATGGCCTACCAGTTTTCCCACACATGGAGAAGGCATCTCGATGAGTGATCACTGGCGGGACTTCAGGGATGTCACTACCTTGTCTCCAGAAGTTTTTTTTCCATCACTACTGGCGTGTAGTCCAAGTTCATTTGCTCCATCCTGTAGCGGCTCTGGGGCCTTGTACACCAAGCCAAAGCACTCCAGATATTCCTTAACCCTCATTGAAGAGGTCACATTTTCATTGACATAGACCTTCAAATTTCCTCATCCTGCGACATGACCACATTCATAATCTTTGACATGATTTTTTGGAGCCACATTAAGACCAAATCCCAATCGAGTGAGGCAATATCTCCATCCTTTACCATGACAGTCTGAAAGGGCCAGAGTGATCGGTGGACTTGGAGCTCAGCCCTTCTTAAATTGAAGGTGGCCACATTGTTCCCTTGCTGTCACCATATCCACAATTTCTGGGCACAAACATCCACATTGGCCATGCATCACAAAAAGTTATTCAATTTCCTGTAGTCCATGACCGGTTTCACTTTTCCCCTTATTCTCTTGCACTATTGCCATCAATGGAATCAGTCCTTTAGGTGGCCCTAACTCCTCCTCGAGGTTTGGCACAAGCCAGCCATTTGCTATCCAAAGCTGCAATTCATTTTTGTATTCATTCCTGATATGCTCTGGAACCAGGTACTCAGTTATTTTTTATTTTTCAGTGGCGTGGGCGGGCACATCCGCCCATTTCCAGTCCATCCTGGCGTCTGCGCTGGATCGAAAGTTGCACTGAAGTCAGGTTCGTTGATCCTCAAGGCAGCACAGATGGGCGGATCAGAAAACCGACTTCGCCCGACTCTGTGATGCGTACGCCGCCCAGCTCCTTAATAATGTCCATCCCAAGGAGCAGGTCAAAACCTAATAACGCACTGTCCACAACCAACACTGGACTGTGACGGGTCACCGTTGTTGATATGGAGTGAGTTTCAACTCCCTGGTTTCCAACAGCCGTTAGTACGTCCATCTTTGTCTGCTCCACAGCCGACAAATCAACTGCGTCAGGAGTGACGAGAACAGGCGAATCTACTAAAACGGTACACATTATTCCATTGATGCGCACCTTAATACAGGAGCGCCTCTTTCATGCTCGTTGGGAAGAGACTGGCTGACATCGCATCCCCCATTCCATTTCCCCAAACACTTAGAGGCAATGTGACCTACTTCGCATGACATTGGAAACATCGTGATTCAGACGTGATTTTTGCGCCCGACCCGCTGTGCATTTCTGCGCGTTGATAGCGGCAGTCTTTGGCAAAATGATTCAGCCAAGAACACCGATAGCAAGTGACATCGCCATGGCGACAGATGGCTGGGGTTGGATCCTCTTTGACTTCAATTGGCTGAACGACTGCGCCACTGGTTCATCACCT
Source organism: Acanthosepion pharaonis (assembly GCA_903632075.3). NCBI lineage: Eukaryota > Metazoa > Mollusca > Cephalopoda > Sepiida > Sepiidae > Acanthosepion > Acanthosepion pharaonis. Next base: position 142,557 of record CAHIKZ030001220.1, read on the forward strand.
GTTTTCGCCAATCATGATAGCACAGGCTCTGGTCAACAATTGATTGAGCGTCATGTCTTCCATTCTGGATGATGCATGGAATATCTGCTTAACATGACTAGGCAATCCAGACATGAAGGCACAGGTCATCCATTCTCCAGGAAGCGTGCGCAATCAGTACGGCAAGCTTCTTTAATTCTGCCAAATATCGTCTACTGTCTCGCCAGGTCACAGGCGCCGCGGCCTGGAATTGGTCATAGGCCACAAACCAGTCAGTTCAAAACGCGGTTAGTAGAGCGACTTTATTTGCTCAATGTCACTTTCTGTTTTTTGAGCTGCCTAAGGGCAAGGCCACCGTTTTTCAATCACAGTGGAAGAATCGATTTCAATCTTTCCTGATCTCACATAATTCAGAGACCAGTTCCACCTTTTCGATCCATTCAACCACAGACTGTCCACTCATATCACCACCGAATTTGGGGATCAGGTTTATGTCAAAAAAGCGGTCTTTCGTAAATAGCTTGTGAAGACAAAGTAAATGCGAAATAGCTTGTGTTGGAAAAAAAAAAAAATTTTGTCTTTCTCTCCTGCTGTTGTAGCAGCCGGACACAGTCTCCACTTCTGAGACTGAAAAAACTGCCCTCCTTGCATTTCATGCAAAACAGAGCTTCTAAACTCTTTATGCAAAACACCAAAAGCCAACTACCAATCACAGTTCCCACCTACCCACCTCCACTCACTTTGGACAGTCAAGTTGCCACCAACTCATTACAGTTGTTAATAGAATTCTTGGATCCACACATAAACTGTATTTTATACATATATGTGAAATGTGGTTATATGTGTATTTGTGTTTGTTACTCAGTATGTGACTGCATATTTAGTAGTGACTGGGGACAAAAAAAATAGAATTTAGTTCTTATTTTGAACTGTGGTGCCATAGTCTGAGGGGTCTCAAAAAAGTTTGGTCAGCACTGTTGCTTTTGCATGTGGACATGAATGGGGTCTTGAAGATCAGCTAGAGTTCCGTGAACTTTGGTTACATCTGTGTATCTACTTTTGTTGGGACTGGGCTTTGTGATTTTTATACCCTTTTTCCAGATTTATAGCTTTTATTTCCTCCTAATTGGCCTAAAAAAAAACTAATATGTCGCAGCTACATTTATAAGTATCTACCTAAATCAGGATGACTAATAAAACAAACTTTCTGATTTGTATTCTATGGTTTTGTATTGTATGATTTAATTGATGCATTTTAAGATGTAAGCACTTCAGGGTTTATTTTAATGTTTATATAGCTATTATTTCATTGAAAATGCTTATCATACTTAAAATTAATAAGTTTATAATTAACATAATAGGATGTCTTATTGTGTGAAATATGTTGTATATTTATTACGATGTTTTAGTAAAAAAGAAATTATCTCTGCAAAACAAAAATACAAACTATTGCAAAAAACAAAACCAATATAGCGCCAAAGTGAGGTCAAGGAATGGAATGATGAAATATAGGTTAAGTTAATCTTTAGCAAAAAATTAAATTCTTGAAATTTAGTAGTTAAAACAACTCATGACATTCAAATCAAGATTTAATGAGGTAAAAGGGACGAGGTTCAAATCTTAATGACAACAACGCCTTTTTATATGATCCAGTGCTATGTGCTCTTTGTTGTTGGTTGAAAGGGATTGGCAAAGTGCAACAAAAAGAACTAAATTATAATAGTTGACAATGTTTAATCTAATAAGAAATGAGTTGAAAGTAAATACTACTCAACAATTAATAATGATGGCTGACAAGGATGTATCTAACAAGAAAAGGAAGATTAAAAGTAAATACTAGTGAAAAATTAATAAGGCTGACAATCTAATAGCAAGTGAAGAAACATTAATAAACAGCTGTATAGTATTTCTAAAATATACAAAAAATTCATGATAAATATTAAAATACATTTACAGAGAAAATCATTTATTTATATGAATTCTTTTCTGTTATGTAAATAATTTATAAAATTCATAATTTTCACTAATAATAACAACAATAATAATTATTTTTGGAATATTTTTTGTTGCATTAACTAGGTTATCTAACAATGAAATAAAACAATAATTGTACTAGAAAAATGAAAATAGTATTAAAATATTCTGCAAATGTGTTGTGGGGGACATATGGCCTGCATCCTCATAAATTTTTTTGTGGTGAATTCCATTTGGAATTTCATATTTGTCTTAATCTACGAAAAATTACTGTAAGGCAATTTTTTTATATAATGTTATAAACTATAAAATATTTTTAAAAATTGGGGGTGACATGGGAGAAAAAAAAAATAACCTTTGGCCTGTAAATTCAAAGGCAAGTTATTTTTGAGACAATTTTGCGAGAGAAAAAAAAAAGTAGTAACTTTTTTAAAGCTCTGGCAAGTGCCACTAGCACACAAGAGGTTACAGAGAGTGGGAGCAAGAGTAAAAAAACAGGCATGGGAGGAAAGGATGAAGTGAAGGATGGTGAAGATCAAGGCATCTGGAGATGTCGATTGAATCTGCATTTGAATATTTGGAGATTACTATAAGCTATCTGCCAGGGAAACAAGTAAGATGGAATGGGTTCCACAGACAGGAAGTGCGAGACAAAGCTATTGAACGTTAAAAAGGGCTACATTTAACTATTTCTGAGCAGTTAAGGGGAGGGACTGAGATGCAACCTAGTATAAAGCTTTAAATTCATGCAGTTTGGGAACCTGTTAAGTTAGCTTGTTGGTCTGTAATGGCCGCAATACAAAAAACAATTTTTGTGGTGGGCTCAAAAAAAAAGTAGTCTTTGGCCTATAAGACCAAAGCAAATTATTATGAGGAAAAAAATAGTGTCTTCTTGTCTGCATCTTGACAAGATTTTTTGTGGTTAATTTCATTTGGAGACAGAGATGAGAATATTTGTCTTAGTAGAGAAACCAATTACTGTAAAGTGTTGTTTTTTATATAATGTTGAACTATAAAAATATTTTTAAAAAGCATTAATTACTGAAATTAATTAATGTATCTCCAAACATCAATGAAGCCACCCCTTCTGACTTACAATATTTCAGGAAAAAAAAAGATATAAAAAGTAAGCTTTGTCCTGCATAAGATGCAAAGGCAATTTTGAGACAATTGGTGGGGCTCAAAAAATAACATTTGGCGTGTAGATGCAAACATTATTTTGAGACAATTGGGGGTGAGGAGGAGACTTAAAAATAACCTTTAGCCTGTAACATGCAAGGCAAGTTATTTTGAGACAATTTTGTGAGAAAAAAAAAACCAACCTTTGACCTGTAAGATGGAATGCAAAAATTTTGAGACAATGTTGTGGTGGGGGAAAACAAAAGAAAAATGTAATTTTTGGCCTGTAAGACACAACGCAAATTATTGTGAGGAAAAAAAAATAGTGCCTTTGATACTGATAAATACAATATATTCAGTAAAATATAAAGGCAAAATACAAAGGATACTTACACCAGTTCAAAAACGATTACACACAAGGATTGTGCTGGACACGTTGTGTTAACCTATTAATGCAAGAAGATAATACACTAAGTATTTAACTGAAAACATTAGTATAAAAATATTTTTAAATCCATTTTTTTAATCCAACATTATTTTTATTACTATAAATGTTAAACAGGGTGGATACACATTTGAGTTGACATCCTTATTTTAATTTTATTAAAGAATGAAATTAGCATCAGTTTAGCCATCTCACAAGTTGATTGATGCAAGCCGTTACCAATTAGGTCATGGCAAAATGTCACACTTTGGTTATAGGAGCGCTTCCATGAGCAAAAAAGGAATACATATTCAATTTCTATTGGGATGAACATTTTTCTTTAGAAGGACTACTCAATCGAGGCTGGTTGATGTTAATTTCATTGGTTAAGAAAATAAAAAACAGGGATGCAAACTCAAACACTGGTGTCCACTAAAAATAACATTTTTACTAATAAGAAATAAAAATGTCTCTAAATAATGTATCAAGGGAGATAACTTTTTACTTTAAAACAGCAACAATCTATCAGATCTCTTATTGTAAAAACAAAAAAACTTGCAGAAATTACATTCATATTTAAGTAAAATAAAAAATACAGGCATTAAAGATTTAAAGAAAATTAAAAATAAGAAAGATTCTTCTTGTGCATTTAAGAATTTGTCTCTTAAAGTTATAAAACAGAAATTTTAAATCTAGAAAAAAATCACTTGGTTAGAAGAAATAACAGTTTTCATCGCAACTGGATGTCTATAAAAGTGTGTGCATATATTTTTATATTTACTAAACTGAGTATAGTAAGGTACAGGATTAGGAAAACTGTGTTGCACCCATCTTTCTTCCAAGTGAAGAAGCTCTGTTTACATTTAGTGGCATTTAATAATATCATGTCATATTGGGAATATCTCCAGATTAGGTGAGCTATGGGAGAAAAGAATATTCTCCCACTTTTGTATTTTCACCATTATGGACCTTATTATATCCATGATATAATAACACCTTATTTCACAACAGAACAGAATAGCCAGAAGAAAAGGAATGGTAAACATATTTTGTTCTCAGAGAGAGTTTTATGCCATGAAGTCATGCATAAAATTATATATACATACTGACATTTGTTTCATGCAGAGAAACTATAACATCTATGCAACAACAAGCAGAGTGAAAAGGATATGAAAGGAGAGAGTCTTACGTATAATAATTCTCAATGGGAATTGGAGCTGCTGAAAATTCTTCTGTGTTTCTGGAGAAGCCATATTTAAGATTCCAGATTTGAGCGAGCTGGGGGAAGCAGATTTAGCCTCCATCTGGACAAGGTAAGGGCTTTGCCCATGCTAAAACAGCAACTGTTCAGTTTGACTCCTGGAAGCCTACTGAAGGACTGACTACTTTCGTCACTCTATGAAGGGATGTTACTAAGTGGCCTTCATGTGACCCACGTGACTTCATGGAGATAATCGCCTTTTGTATCCAAAGACACTGAAAACCAAAATCATCACTTTTACCAGGGCTCAAACACTACTCACTGGCATTAGTGGCAGATGCACATGCATGTATATTCATGTATCTTCATGCATGTTGGGTAGGGATGAACTTCAATTATTTCCAAGATCCATTGATAGCATGAGAGTAGGGCATAGATATTTGGTGTGCTGGGAGATAAGTGAACATTACTGTATGGGCAAGACAAAAAGACATTGAAGTCATTTTCTTCCGAGAAGGAACTTTAGACAGTGGTTTTATTGATGGAATCAATCTTTTTTATAAAAATTGGGAGAAGAAATACACCAAATGTGAGGTACAGTTAATTTGCAGATGGTAAAGATACCCAGCCTTTAAATTTTGATGCTTGGTGTATCTAGATGTCCAATTTTGGCGATCTCATTCAGCTTTCTATTGCTTTTATTTTTATCATTGTTATTAAGGTAATGCCTACAACTTGGTGAGTCAATCTGACAAATGGCATTGTGTTAATTAGGCACCTTAGATGTCAAATATTTAAAAATTTAAAGTTAGTGCCTCTGTATCTTTAATAATTTCTTATACAAAATAGTAAGCAGCATTTGTGATATTTCTTTCCCTCCTCTCTTTCTCTTTTTATATATATATATATATATATATATATATATATATATATATATATATATAAAAAGTTTAAGAAAGAAATTTGGATTACTAACACATAGAAAGAGAATGTCTCATATCAAGAATATTTAACATTGAAAAACATAAAGGAGAAAAGAATGAATTATTTTTAATAATAAGTGGAAATCTCCACGCTTTACCTGATGACGTCTGTGAGACCAGAAACACGTGTAGTAAAATTATGGAAAATAAAGCATATTTTTTTAAAAAATCCACATTACAACCAAAAACGTTTGCGGTATCTCTCTTCTTTTTAATATACACACCTTTCTCTTGTTGGAACTACTATAACCTTTTCCTTCCTTTTATATATATATATATATATATATATAGTCTTAAGGTGTGCTATATTTATGGGATAAAGAGCTCAATATCAGAGATAGAGCGTATGTATAGATAAAAGTGTATATTGAAGTCAACACTCAGAGGTGACAGGCTGTTTCATGCTAGATGCAATTGTTGGCAGCTTGTTCACTTTCTAAACAATCTGACAAATTTTTATTACTTGAAATGTTATTATTTAGTTGATATCAATATTTGAGTGGACACGCTGTTTTTTTTTAATCAGTATTTTATTTCATCTACCGGCCTGAATATTTGAGAAATCTTATCAAAGAAAAATGCATCCCAGATTAATAAATAAAAATCCAGTATTTCGTTAGAAAAATTTTTACAAAGCAAACATAAAAAATTTCACACAAACTCTTTGCTTTTTAAATTTTACCATGAAGCATTTGTGAGGGGGTAAAAATTTTAGCCTTGTATAAAAATATTCAACTTTGTCCATAAAGAAAAGGGAAAGGAAAAGAAAAGAGCAGATAAAGTGTACTTCCAAAATTTTGATATTCCATAAATTATTGAGATGTTTTACAAAAAAAATTTTTTTTTTTTTAGCCTAGTTTATTCTTATGAAGATAGTTTTGGTCCAATAAGGAACAGACTAGACACAGGAAGGTTTCTTTCCAACTTCAACTGTTACATCTGGCTGTTACACAGACTCTTTCTTTGATTGACTGTCTACTTGAGACATTGTGTTTTGTTTTTTTTTTATTTATGCCTCATGTGCAGACATTATGGTATATACAAAATGTGTACAAATACTTAACAGAAAAATGCTCAACTCTATTCTAAAGGTTGTTAATTGATAAGTATAACATTTCTAATAACTAAACATGCTTAAAAGCTGAAACTTTTCAGATGTAGCATATACAGAACATGTGTTTCTAGAATGATGGAAGAAAAGGTTGAAAAATTTACTTACAGTGTGAGTCTTATTTTGTTCACCCCTTTCTTCACGGAGAATATCATGGGCAGCACTGAGCATAATAACATATGCAAAATTATTACATAAACCAAATATCCTGTTAATATAACAGAGATGTAAAATAACAATCAATGTTTGTGTAGTAAAACCAAATAAGAAACAAACATCAGTTAGCATTTTACTGAATAAAACCTGTACATCACTAATTTTTTGCTAATATTTCTTTTAAACTAATTGTAATTGCTTTTCACGGAAACTGTTACAATAAAAAGAAAGCAAAAATGAAAATATAATAAGAAATACAAGTCAAAATAAATAATGAATAATATCATCTAATGATAATAAACTCAAAATAATATTATGACTAATACTACTAATGTAATAAAAAGCAAGTGAAATTAAGATGAATGAAATCCTAGTCAAAAATGAATAATGGCTGACAATGCTTCATCTAATAATAATAAAATTCAAGATAATATTGTGACTAATACTATTAATGTAATAAAAACAGGTGAAATTAAGATGAAAGAAATCCTAGTTAAAAATGAATCATGGTTGACAATGCTTCATCTAATAATAATAAAATTCAAGATAATATTACTATTAATACTACTAATGTAATAAAAAGCAAGTGAAATTAAGATGAAAGAAATAATAGTCAAAAATGAATAATGGTTGACTGTGCTTCATCTATGTTGTAAAGTATGAGAAGAGTGTGTTATAATTGGGGGAAACACTTAACTGATAGCTCTTCCAGCAACTACGAGGCATCTTACAAATATGCAGTTCTTGCAAAAGAGGCCTCAGAACGCATGTGGACATGTTTGTCAATACCAGCTGCATCTGGATTTTCCCCATTAGCAACTGTACAGCTTGGCATGTCTAGATACGGACCTCTCTGCAACTAGTCAAGATCCGGGTATTTGTAAGATGCCTCATGCTAATAAAAGCAACGGGAAAACCAGCAGTCAGCTGTTGGCAAGACATGATATCTTGTGAAGTCAGTGCCATGGGCATTTTTTTCCTGAAGTTGTTGTGGTTTCTGAGGCAGCATTATTTTTGTTAACTCCCATCTCTTTCCCTTCTCTGGTTATTACTTTTGTAGTTGTTGGGAGAGCAATCATGTAGGTGTTTCCTCCAATCTCAACACATTCTTGCTGTAATTTACAAGAAGCTATTTTGGAACTTATGGAAGATGGCAAGTCTGACTTAAGGCTAATCCCTGAATTTGATGGGTCAGACCGGGTCTTTTTATCATTGAAATGTTTGAAAAGACTGAACTGGTCTGTGATCTGTGCAGTGTGAAGAACATTGTTAGCATTCTGCCACCCTGATTGCCAGGAGGTGTGTTTGCTGTGTTCCAAGAAGGAACAAGGAAGAAAGAAAAGATGTAGGCCGTATCAGGGGATGTCTTGTACATTAGCTTTGCCACAGATCCATTTGTAGCATGCAACCTTTTCATAGCTAGGCGATTGAATTCAAATGAATCTGTGAATGTCTACTTGGAAGACCTCCACAGGCTGTCAACCTTATATGGTGGGATTCTGACTGTGGACATTTGTAGCAGGGGGTTGACTGAGCACGCCCAGGAGGCTGCTTCATGCTTCCTCTCCAATGTATGCACTGGATATTAACTGGCTGTTATGGGCTAAAGCCATACTGAAGGATAATATGCCAATGGTGGAATTGATTGTTGTAGCTGTGAAGCCTTAGCAATTGAGTACAAATTTGACTTCCACGCAAGTGAAATTAAGATGAAAGGAATACTTGTCAAAAAAATCAATACTAACTGACAAGGTTTCATCTATTAAGAAAAAACACTCTTCAGGAAGAATATTACCTAGATATTTTCTAGTTCACAATAGCATATACTTACTAGGCTAATGCAAAACAAAGGTATTTGTCCACACTAGAATATTGTGAAATATGGAATATTTCACAAGGGTGTATTTAAAGTTGGGATCTCATAAATATATGGGATTGGAAACAAAAATTGTATAGCCTCCTTTGGCATTTTCCTATTATGACTCTTCAGGCATCAGGGACTGATATCGATAGATAAAAATAACAGTAATGGATGTCTTGCCATGAAGCAATGGTTAGTAAGTTTGTTTTACAGATTATTATTCCTGTAGGAAATTTGATCTTCATCGTACTCACACATGTGGCCTTGTGCCAGATTAAGCCAAACTTCATAAATATTGATAAAAATGGGAAAAAAACATGAGAAATAATTATTACCAAAATGCAAGCAGATTCCTCTTGTTGTCTTCTTTGTTTGGGATTCAACTGTAAGAATAGAGTTTCAAAAAAAACATGAATTAGTTTTTCCTGAATATATATATGTAAATATAAATTATATAACAATCTTATATCCATGATAGATAATCCTTTATCCATGACAATATACAATGAACTGGACTAAGTCTGATTATTATTTAATATATTTTCTGTTTATATGTTATTTTAATAGATACAATTTATTTAAGTAATTCTTGGAGATTATGTGTTTAAAAACATTAATTTGGACTTTTGGAGAACGCATATTTTCTATGAAATTTCTCGAACATTCAGGCCGGTAAAGGTAATTAATATTGTTTAATACTGTTTAATCAAACAAAAAAGAGCATTTACTTAAATAAATTGTATCTATTAAAATAATGTATAAATAACATTCAAATTTTTCAAGATCAAAGTTGACTGGGAAGCAAGAAGCTGGAAGAGAGTTCCATAAGTGAGAAGTGTGGCGGAAAAAACTGCTAGCACATTAAAGATTTATGAAGAATTTTAAAATATGACTCCTCCTCTTTCTCCTCCTCCCAGACCAACACTTCTAAAATTTACTTGTCCAGTTATTAAAAAAACAGGAAATTTCTTTTGGAACAATTTTGTAGATTAGCATTCATCAGATAATCCTTTATCCATGACAATTGTAAGAATAATAATATATTGATTTTTTTTTTAATCATTTTACAAGGTGGGGGTCCTGTTCATAATATAAATACAGCATTAAATTGATCCCTGGCTTCATGAACAGTTTTTTTACTTTGTTTTTATTTAGAAATGTAAAGTTTGAAACTGTGCTTATGTTATTGATAACTGTGTACTATTATGAATTGGGAAAAAGTACAACATTAGTATCAAGTATAAAATGCAACTCTAATATTAACAGCTGACATTAAAAAGTTAGTAAACAACTACTTAATCTCTCAAGCAATGTTTTATTCAATACCCAGCCATTGTCAAATCAGGTCTACAACTAGTATAAAACAAAATTGTTTAATCATATACATTTGAAAGTATTCTATCTATTGTAGTGGAAAAAAATAAAAAAATAAATCAACCATGATATGGGCATTTAAATGTTATTAACCTTTGTATAAGTTGTATTAATAATAAACATTATGAGGATACAGTCAGGGTCAGATACAGAGAATGTAACTGATGACATTATTTATGTATTTAGTTGCTTTAATCATGATGTAATGGAATAACCTGTCACCCCAATGAGTTACTACCTATAAGTATCTGTAAATCAACGGACTACAGAAACTAGTTGCGACCTGTTCCAGCTAAACAGTTGAACTCTGTCTTCGGGCAGAGAGGAACCCAGACGAGGCCCCGCCAAAGGGCAGAGTCTCGTTCGATGAGGTAGACTGACCCTGAGCCCGTTTATGGTTCAAAAGGGAATATTTATGGCGAGCCCTAATGGCTTGGAGAACCCACAATAAACCGGCCTTGTGCCACATCGTGGTGGGGTAGCTAAATATACTAGTTGGGATCTGTTGAGTACGACTTAGACCTACACAAGAACTACTGACTTTCCAATAGTAGCACTCACTACTGGATTGACTTGCGACGACTTTGTGCATAAACTGTTACCGTTATTCTTAGTGTACTGGTTTTGTACAATAAACTTTTACTTATTTTATCCACCTTGTTTTTCAAGTATATATTCCTATTAGCATGGAATATAACAAATCATAATGCCTTGAGGGTTGTTATCAAAATGAAAGTTATAAATTGCATACAACTAGATTATTGGCAAGATCACAATTCCTTAGATACTAAACAAAAATATAACTACCAATGACTAAATATTGATTGAATCAATCTGAATAAATAGTTATTAAATCAATTCAATGGTATTTTTGTAAAGTTAAACATAATTTTAAATGTTTGCACAACATTATTTGTTTGCTTACAAACTTAAAATACACAAAGCAAGGAAACTGCCTCAACAATGACAAAGAATAAACAAAGCAGTGACTGACAATACTCTTTTCTTTATGGAATTGTAATGCAACTGTAAGGTAACCTTGACATATTTAGAAAAGATATTAGAATAACCCAGAATTTATACTGGGAACAAACTGCCTACATATGAATAAAAAATGAATTCAGAAAATATACAAAAATAGAAAGGGTGTAAGACAAAGACATGTCATCTCACTGGACTTATTTAACCTATAGACTGAGGAGATTCTGAGAGAATTAGAAGTCCTACCAGAATTCATTATTGGCTGCTACAATGTTAACAACATTAGATATAGAGATGTCACAGCATTGATAGCAGAAAGAGAAAGGAAACTATAAAAACTCCTACAGAATGTAGTAAAGGAAAGCAAGAAGAAAGGACTAAACATCAATTGCAAGAAGAAAGAATGTATGGTTGTCAGTAAAAGGAACAGCCCAACATGCAAATTACAAAATGGATATAACAAAATCAAGCAAATACAAAAAAATAAAATATCTGGTAAGCGTTTTAACAGAGGACAGAAAATGTGACACAGAAATCCGAAGATGCATCATGATAGTGACAGATGCTTTCCAAAAGCTAAGCAAAGTATTAAGAAACAGGAAAAAATTAATAGAGACTAAGAAAAGAGTACTGAACTGTTATGTAATATCAATCCTATATGGCAGTGAATGCTGGATAATCTAAGCAAAGATGTAGAAGATAGCAATAAAATTTTTTAGAGAAAAATGGAAACAAAAATCACACTTATACTTAACATCAGAAAGAGAGTTGAAATTTCTAGGGCACAGTAATGAGGAACAAGTACTTAGGAAATTTGACACTGACAGGACTTGTTGAAGGCAAGAGGGACAGAAGAAAACAGCACATAACCTACCTAATGAAATTGTGTAAATTGTTGGCAGAACAGGGTTTGGAGAGATAGCAAAATTTACTAAGAACTACAAAAGACAGGAAATTGTGAAGAACCATGATGCCAATGACCTGAAGGAACATGGCATATAGAAGAAGAATAATGCAATATGAATAAACGTCTATGTCATAAGCCTGAGTTAAAGTTCTAGCTGAGGTTATTGCATTCACTTTGTACTAATACTCTTGAAAAGGCATGAATATCTCCTGTAATGGTCATAAAGTTTTAGATGCTACTTTTTTGGTTGAACATTGTGCCTTGATGCAGAAAAGTGTTGTGACCAAAATTAAACCTGTTGGCAAAAACTCATGGACAACAAAAACAGTTGAAGGAATAATTCTGGTTTATTCATGTACTTTGACAGGACAGCTTCTACTAGCATTTATAAATGGAGAATGCAGAGGAATCTCTTAAGGTTCCTCTGCATTGTGCCATGTCAGGGTGGAATGACTAGAAAGTAAAACAGTTTCTATTTTATGAAGCTTGAACTCCCCTCCCTTTCTCTCTCCTGTAAGCTTGATTAGCAAAAGTCAAATCATTGCTCCCAGCCCACACTCCTAGACCAAAATATTTTAGCCATAGATATGTCACTCCCCCCAAGTGAGCTATCATGCCCAATTAATAGGTCATTCTCCAACCTCTTAGCTCATTTATACAAAGCCACAAAGACAGAACACTTGATACAGGTGTAAACATTCAGTGTGACTCTTACTTTCCACCAATTGGCCAATGACTACCCCTCATTGCATTCTGATTCTTGTTGGTGTGCACTGAAAGCTCGAGAAGAGCACACTGCATACTCACAAGGTAACATAATAAAAGACAGATGTCACGTTGAGAAAAAAAACCCAGTGTAAACTGTTTCCCATACTATATGTAGGTGTTTTATTCAGGGTTTTGCCTGCTTGTTCAGGTGGGTTGGTAGGTGATACCTAAGACAACAACTATGTCAGCTCTTCCCTATCAACTCCTCACCCATCTGCTCAAGATTTATTGCTTGAAGATCCTCAACCATTTAATCATCCTGACATGGTTGTTGGTAATACAAAAACAGAGGCTTCAGAACCACTCAACAGACACATCTGTCTCACGGCAAGAGCAGACCAAAATGCACCATGATCCTAAGCATGACTTAATATAGCCCAGACCCCAGATATACACTATTTCTGGTTTTGTTGACACTTGATCTCTGAAAATCCCTTTACTTACCATTCCCCTTTGGTTAAAGTGAATGTTGCTCAGAAGACTGAACTTCATCTACTGGTTCATTAAACAGAAACACTTAAGATCGAGTTAAAACCACCTTTTCCCTATGTGGGTGTTCATAGAATCACAATGGGTACACATTCTCTGATCCAACATCTGAAAACCAAACATTTTTCCATGGATCATGGATGTTGCCGTTGTGCCAAATATGATGCAAGGCATATCTCAAAATTTACCTCTATTATATTCTACTTGGCCTTGTAGTTCAAAAAAGATATTTCAAGGCAACTTCACATTTGTGTCTCAGGGATCCTTTTAGACATGCTGTTCAATGATATTGTATTTATTTTTTGCCGATTTTCTGATAGTAAAGTCTGAAAATGTTGTGCGCTGTAGATTTCCCTCTGGGTAACAATTGATTTCGCATTCTGTAAAGATTTTACAAAATTAATTAAAGGGATAATATACCTTCACTTTCATCTGCATTGTAATCGTTTTGATTTTACATACAACAGAATTCACTTGCAAATCAGGCTTTTCAATTGGTCATTTCCTTTCAAACCCATGCTATTCTGATGATATCACTGCTGTTAAGATATTCACCTACCGCCCCATGCGGTTGGATGTGGCACAAGGCCAAGTTTATTGTGGGATATCCAAGTCTGTAGGTTCAGCGAAAAATTCCCCATAGACGCTGTAAAAACAAGGTCAGGTAGCTGTCTACCACCCCAGACGAGACTCTGCCCTTTGGCATAGCCTCATCTGGGTTCCTCTCTGCTCAGAGGCAGAGAGTTTGACAAGCACACCGGGAAGTAAATTCCACAGTGAATCAAATGATTTTCTAAGTGTAGGTTAGATGTGGCACAAGGCTGAAAGTATGGGGCAGCCAGTGAGGATCAAACTCACTATTCAGTTGTAACTGATCTAGCAAGACAAGCTTGCTAAACATTACACTGCCTTGAGGTGCCCCAAAATATCACTGCTGTGAATGATGCAAGCCAAGAAATGCTGAAATTTATCAACACATTTGCCAAAAAAGCAGAGGAAATGAGTTTGATTATAAATATATCTAAAAGTACATGGCTATTAAAAGATAATGCCCCTTTCAATTTAACAGACTATAAAAAAAAGCAATTCAACAAGTAACTGAATTTGTCTGTTTTGGCTGCAAACTTTCATCTTCAAATGATGGTTCAGTTCCTGCTCAACATTGATCTTGGCTGGCCAGAAATTTGAAAGAACAAATTCTTTCTAACATCCTCTCATATTTCCTACAAAATCAATGCTAAGATCTTCAAAACTCCTCTTGTACTGACTATAACACTTAAGAAAGTGGAAGCATTCATGAATCCCATTGTAATTCATGACCAACAATCACTTGATAGATTGCATAAGGCTACAAACCCTTCTGGAAACAACTGATTCGACCCCAATCATCCCCTTAATAAAGAGAAGAACCCTTACATTATATGATCACATCAACCAAAAATATGCAATGAAGGAATGGTTACTGGAAAACAAGCAGAGGGTTTTCATGAAGAAGGTGGCAAATGGACACAACTTTATCTTGAATCCTTAAAATGAGCTACTCAGAATTATAAGCTCTGGAGATAGTTGACAGGAGTGTACATTTGGCTATAAGCAGAAAGAGTGTTCTATGATGATATGACAATGATTTTTCCACATACAACTTGCATAAATATATATTGTAATAAATTTAGTAGTAGATATGTTTGCCTATTGTTCATTTTACACTCATCCCTGGTTTTTTTGAACAGGAGTAGATTATCCCTTGTTTCCTGTTTAGGATTGTGTTTCCAGTTCCTTCTAAAGTCTATTTCCAATCTATACTTCTAATGTCTATGCCTGAACTCTGAAATTTTATTCACTATTTTTTTTCTCCTGAATAGGAGTAGATAGTCTCATCTATTGCCCAGTATTGGGTTTATTTGTCAAAACAAATATCCAACAGACATGTAGTAAACATTTCAATTGAAAATGAAGTAAAATTACTAGTCTGTCCTGATGATAATCAACAAGTAATTATTATTGGGAATTAGTACACAATTTAGTTTCTTTTGTTTGTTAGTCTTTTTTCTTTTAGATTCTTTTATTATATTTGCTAGTCTTTTACTTTTTAGATTTTGAACGGTCAGGGCAAGAGTAGTAGCAACTCCTTTTGTCTCTTTTCAAGTCTGCTTCTTCCTTCTTAACTCAGCTTCCATCTTCTGACTCTGGTGGAAGGTAACTAATAACCAGGGGATAAGGTGGCCCTACTGACTGACTGGAGTGGCTCTCTCTCCCAGTTGGCCTGCTGGTATGGAACTTTCTGTCTTTATAGTCTTCAGACACTAGAATTGTCACATAGTCCTTTTCTTCAGACAAAGAAGATTCTCTTGCCAAAACTTAGATGCCTTTAACTATCCTGGACTACAAGATAAACCCATATATTTGCAATTTCATGATCACGAGAATTAAAAAAAGAAAAATAATCTAATTCCCATAATTCCATAGTAAAAGGAAACACATCCTACTGGTGGGAAATTTAGAGACTTTTTTTTTTTTTTTCCATTGGTCCCTTAAAAGGTGAGTACATGGAATTGAGCGGCTCCAGAAATGAAGACCCACATAAGTCAAATTACACCAATATGACTTTCGCATGTTTAATATTGACTTTTATTCATAGACTTATTACTTGCAAATAATTCATTCATTCACCAAGACAAACACAAATCAGAAACATTCACTAACAACCACATTACAAGAACTTTCATACAAATACCAAACTTGTACAAAATTGCTCTATAAGACTCCTTTTATGTGCCATGTCCCTTCGGGACGTGGGCAATCAATGTGCTCCACAACTTCCAGTTCTTTGTAGCTCTTAGTCAGATTTGATCTTTCTGCTATCTCTCCTAATTCCTGTTCTGCCAACCATTTACACAAGCTCATTAGGTCAGTTATTTGCTGCTTTCCTCTGTCTCTCTTGCCTTCAATATGTCTTGTGAGTGTCACATTTTTCCAAGCCCATTTTTCTTATTATGCGCCCTAGAAATTTCAACTCATTTTGATTCTATACATATGTCCTTTTAGTTTGCATTTTCCCTAAATTACTCATGTTTAGCCTATAGAATTCTCAGCATCCTTCTGTAGAGCGCAATTTCTGTTGCCTCAAGTCTCTTCTTCAGCTATTATGATGCCCAGAATTCACTGACATATAGGAGGACAGTTATTACATAACAATTCAGTACTAAATTTTTTTCTGACAAAATTTTCCTGTTTCTTAAAACTTTGCTCAGCTTTTAGAACACATCTTTTCCTATTCCAATACACCTTCGGATTTCGATGTCAAATTTTCTGTCCTCTGCTAAAACATTTCCTAGATATTTAAAGTTTCATACTTGCTTGATTTTGTTTTTTCTAATTCATAGTTCATATCTTGGGCTGTTCTTTTTACTAAAAACCATACATTCTGTATCTGTCTATATTTCTGAGATGAGGTATTATGTACACTATTTACATTATTCGGATTATTGTCCTCATCTTTGTTGCTATATTTATCACAACATTTTGGCTGTTGTATGCTCCAGCCTTCTTCAGGTGGTTGGAATGTTGAACTGAACCCTTTATTTCACTTGCTGGTGTAGACTGTTCTAGTTCAACATGCCATGTCTAATGGATGTCAGTTATCAGTTATTTCCTGTTAATTCCCCTCTCCAAGTTCTCCACTGCCTTAACCAGGTATTGAACTCAGACTCTTTGGGTCCTGTCACTGGATCTAACTAACACCACATGGCACAGTGGATAAAGGCGTTAGGTGAAATAATTCATTATACTGGGAACTAACCACCTGCAAACAGATAGAAAATGAATTCAATCAATACACAAAAATAGAAAGAAAGAAATTGATTAATTCTCGTGAGAAAACAACCTTGTTTTACACAACAAGGATGTGTTTACTTATTAGAATCAATTTTTGCAGTGAGGCAATTCTGAAAGTCACACCACCAGGATTTATTATTAAAGCATTGGTTTGTGAATTTGATGACATTGTGAGTTCAATTCTTGTGCCAGGCATTGTGTACTTGGACTTAGTGGAAACATGGTAAGCAATAACTGAGCAGTACTAAAATAAGAACTAGATGAGATGTCCCTGGACATGGACAGTAGAACAAGAACAGTCTATCCTGTTGATTAAATATAGGATTCAGTTTGAAATTCCTTGAAGGTTACCTGGATTTACAATCACTTGATGAATGTTGGAGGGCACAATAGCCAAAACTTTGTGATAACAAAGATGAAGACAATAGTCTACATGTAAATAAGGATAACTCATCTCAAAATTCAGACAGAAAACAACTTATGCTATATTATGGCAAATAAAATACATTCACTGCCATCTGAGATATTTCAACCCTTACATAATGTCATCTATGTTTTTATTTATTATTAAAAATTGCTATGTAAGTCTCAGTTAGTTATGTGCCATGCGTGATACATGCTTAAGCGATCATGTATCTTTCGAGACATGACTGACAAGGCAGATTTTTTCCTGCAGTAGGTTGCCATTTTTTTCTGCAGTAGACCAGTTGCCATCCAAGGCTATAGAACCCAGTCTGTTCCTGCTATTTAACCAAAGCTGGGATGAGAAGAGGATTCATACCTTTCCCAAAGGTATTAGGACATAAGTGAACATAATGGATTCGACTAGAATTCAAACTTGACTCTTTAATTCCTCAATCCAAGCTGCCATCCATTACTCCACCGTGCCTCCCTATGTAAGTCTACTTAGGCCTTATTTTGGTAAATAAAATTAAATTTATTAAACTGGATAAGTGAATGACAAGATGGAAAATCTTACTAGTGTGTTATGGGGACCTACCTTCATTGACAAAATAGACTCGTCTTATGACTATATTATGCCTCGCAAGAGGACTGCAGACAGGTGACGAGTTGACTACTGTACTTAGCTGTCAGACAGACGTGCAACCTTTTTGTATTTGTTCTTTTTGTTAATAATATGTTTTCACTGAATTGCTGAGTTTAAGTTTTCTTTTGAACCTCTTCCAGGTCCACAACACTGGCGACGAGGATTTAAAGAACTCCATGGGAGAACTATAAAAAAAAAATTTTTTTTGGTTTACCAGTGTCCACAACACTGGCAATGAGGATTCAAAGAACTCCATGAGAGAACCATAAAAGAAACAAAATTTGTTTACCAGTGTCTACAACACTGGCAACTAGAATTTAACGAACTTCACATGAAATCATAGAAAAAAAAAAAGAAGAAAAAATTGGTAAGTTGATTTATTCTTCTTACTAACCAAAAGTGATTTCTTTTTCCTCACAGAGAAAAAGTTAATGTTCCTTGTTTTGACATTGTCTTAACAAGAAAGGAAAATATTTTGTTTCCAGCACCGAAGTATAAACTTTACGTTTCGCAGTTGTCCAAAAATCTACTGTGTACGTAAATAACACATTTAAAGTGAGAAAAAAGTGATTTGTTTTTTTTCTTCTTCTTCTCTCCTCCAAACAATACAAAGGCTTGGTACAAGTAAACTTACATAGCAGTGTAATATTGAAAAGTAAAACATGGAAGAGTTTAAAGCTACTATGTTAGAACTGGTTAGACTCCAGTTTGAACAACATACGAAGAAATGAGGAAAAACAATTAGAATTAAAACGAAGAAACGATGAAAAACAATTTTAATTACAGCAGGGTCGAAAAAAAAAAGAACAACAACAAAAGAAATGACGAAAAACAATTAGAATTACAGCGAAAAAAACCTTCGCTTCATACAGAAGAACAACAGCGAAAAACATGAAGAAGAACAATTAAAATTACAGCGACAAATGATAGAACAACAGAAAAGGTTTAAAAGAATTGCTTCTACAAACAGGGTTGAATAAGGGTCAAAATACTGAGCGAAGAAACTACTTTTTTCACAAAACGCGATTTGGAGTGCAATTGACAATTTCATTTATTCGCCAGACGAAGATAAAACCTTCACTTCATATTTCAGAAGGTATGAGGATCTATTCGAAATAGATTGTGGGAAAATGGGCAGATGCAAAAAAAAAGCTATGATTACTGCTCTGGAAATTAGGGACTACTGAACATAGCAAATTCGTGGACTACATATTACCCCTAAGAAAAAAAAACTAGTGATTTAACTTTCATTGAAGCTATAAATCTTCTTACAGAATTATTCAGCCCCAATAAGTCATTATTTCACAAAAGGTGGAAATGTTTAAACCTAACCAAGAAAGACAGCGAAGACTACTTGACGTTCATTAGTCGGCTATTGGTAGTTAACAAACATTGTGACGATTTTAAATTAGCCGAACTTACCGCAGACAATTTAAAATGTCTAATATTCAGTTTCAAGGACTTGTATCGTCGAAAGATGCAGAAATTAGAAGGAGAGTCCTAACCAGGTTAGAGGGAGAACCAAATTTAACCTTACAAAATATAGCGAAGACTGCCAAAAATATATAAGTGCAAAAATGATTCTAGAGACATTGAAGAGTCAGGCATTGCACACATAAGAAAAATACATTGGAAACCCATTTTCCTTCCCTTCAAAAACAAGTCAAACCAAAAAAGATTATTTTCACTCTCCTAAGAAAAAAAGTCAACTCAATCAAAAACCGAAAAATTTACCACCTAGTCCATGTTACTGTTGTGGAGCACTTCATTGGTTTAAAGATTGCCAATATCAGTTTAAAACCTGTCTAACTTGTAATAAAGTTGGGCACAAGAGTTCACATTGCAGAACCAATAAAGGAGGAAAAAGCTGGATTAGAACCACAAAAACAGATGAACTGGACGTCAAAAATATAAGAAAGTATGTATGTGGTAGAAATACTGAATAAAAAAGTCAGTTTACAGTTAGACTCAGGTCTGATTTATCAATAATCAACCTACATACTTGGAAAAGATTAAATAAACCAACAATGCTAAAAACCAACAAAATAGCTAGGTCGGTGACTGGTAAAAAAATTAAGTTTGAAGGTGAAATTATCGCGAACGTTACTTTGAATGGAACTACCAAAAAATTAAAATAGTCATGTTAAAAAACACAGACAATCTATTTGGCACAGATTGGATGCAGAAGTTCAATCTGTGGGATTTGCCAATTAATACTTTTTGTCAGAAAATAGAAAATCTGACAACCAAGTCAGATAAACTAAAAAAGGAATTAAAAGAAACCTTCCCCTAGGTCTTTTCGGTAGGCCTTGGTAGATGCAAAAAGATGTCAGCAAAATTTGAGTTAAAAGAGAACACTCAACCAATATTTAAGAAAAAAAGGAATGTGCCTTTTGCCTCGTTAGAGGAAATAGACAAGGAATTAGACAGACTTGTAGAGACTGGCATTTTATCTAAAGTGGAATATAGCCAGTGGGCAGGACCAGTAGTGTACGTGAAGAAATCTAAGGAAATCTGTGTGTGCACAGATTTTTCTACTGGACTAAACACAGCACTAGAAGATTATTACTTACCCACTTCCAAGCCCAGAAAAAGTTTTTATAAAACTTAATGGAGGCAAGTTCTTTTTAAAAATCAATCTCAGCGAAGCTTATCTCCAGATACCCGTTGAGGAAGAAAGCTCAAAATTACTATGTGTACAGATAGAGGTTTATACAAGTTTGAAAGGCTTGCAATTGGAGTCAAAGTCGCACCAGCCATTTTTCAGCAGGTTATGGACACCATGCTGGGTGGACTTGATTTTTCAACGGCTTACCTAGACGACATAGTAATAAACAGTAAAAGCTTGGAACAACACCGGGAACACATCCACAAAGTATTTTCATGAATACAAGACTGTGACTTCTTCATGAAAGAAATTAAATATTTGGGTCACATTATAGACAAAGACGGTAGGAGACCGGACACAGAAAGGGCCATTGCAATTAAGGACATGCCAGCTCCTGAAAATGTCACAGAGCTACAGAGCTTTTTAGGGTTAGTGAACTACTACCAAGCATTTATCCCAAACATGCATAACTTCCGTGCCCTGCTGAATGAGCTTTTAAGGAAAGATAAGGTTTGGGAATGGACACCCAAATGCCAGGAGGCATTCAAGAAAACTATCAAAATCCTAACATCAGATTTATTCCTGACACACTACGACCCAAACCTTGAGATTGTAGTTGCTAGTGATGCAAGCTTGCATGGAATAAGAGCGTGTATCCTTCATAAAATGCCAGATGGAACGCAAAAGCCCATCGCTCACGCATCAAGGACCCTGCTCCCAGTGGAAAAAAACTATTCCCAAATAGAGAAAGACGCATTAGTAATCATTTACGCAGTCATGAAATTTCACTGTTACATACACAGAAGATTTGTCACACTACAAATGGACCATAAACCGTATTTTCAGGTCAAAAAAAGGATTACCTGGTTATACGGCAAATAGACTGCTGAGGTGGGGGACAATTCTCTTGAATTACAACTTCAAGTTGGAATACCTCCTCTCGAAAAAAATCTGTCACACTGATGGACTTTTTAGACTGGTTCCAAGACATAGGGAACCCCTAGAAGATTCTATGATCGCTTCACTATGAACGGAGGGGGAAATAAAAACTTTATTGTGTAGCACTATAAGAGAACTTCCTGTGACGCTACAAGAAATAAAGAATGAAGCCCGCAATGATGAATTCATTAGCACAACAAAGAAAAAAAATTTCAGAAAAGGACCAACACACAGTTTTTCCCTATGTGACGAGGTACTCCTGTACAGCGAGAGAGTCGTCAATCCAAAAAATCTACAGAAAAGAATCCTGAAGGATTTTCATATTGAGCATCCGGGGAAAAATAGGATGAAAAGTCTAATGCGCAGCTACGTATACTGAAGTAAAATGGACCAAGACATCGAAAATATGGTCAAGACATCAAAAATATGGTCAACACATGCAAGGGCTGTGCATTGGCGGCAAAAGCACCACCTATCACACATAAACTGTAGCCAAAGACAGACTGACCTTGGTCAAGGATCCACGTGGACTTTACGGGACCGCTAGAGGGATTCTACTATCTAATTGTTGTAGATAGTTATTCAAAATGGCCGGAAGTGTTCCGATGCAAAAATCCCACTACGGAAGCAACAATAAGCTACCTTCATGAACTATTTGCTCATTTTGGGGTAGTAGATTGCTTGGTCAGTGACAACGGAACTCAATTTACTTCGACCGACTTTAAAGAGTTCTGCGAGATTTTTCAGATAAGACATATTACGACCCCCCCCATATCACCTGTAGTCGAATGGTCAAGCAGAACGTTTTGTTGACACCCTAAAAGAGCCCTGAAAAAAGCTTGCAGCACCCCAAAGGAAAAGGCCCTGCAGCAGTTTTTACAAGTTTACAGGATCACGTCAAATGTTAACGCACCAGCTTCACTATCTCTGGCAGAAATAATGTTTGTGTGTAAAGTAAGATCCATTTTTGATAAATTGCTGCCCAAACAAACAAAACAAAGTCTGACCTCTATTGTACCAAAGAAAAAGTACAGCCCAGGAGAAAAAGTATTCTTTAAGATGTTTAAAAATAATACATCTTTCTGGGAACCTGGTATGATAGAAAAGAGGATTGGAAATATGGTCTACATAATCCAAGGCCCTTGTTTCTCTCATAACAGACACCTGAATCAAATCAGAAAACAACTGTTGAATGACTGCAGCAGTACTCCCCAGGAAAAAGAGGTTATGGATACCATCTACGACACCTCTGACATCCAAATACCCCAAGCAGCTCCAGAACCGCGAAAATCTAAAAGAAAGTGGAAGTTCACGGACCCTCTCGTCATCAATCCAAAAAGTAGATGATATTGAGACTCCTGCGGAGGTAAAGTCTTGGGAAGGAGGGTGTTATGGGGACCTACCTTCATAGACAAAATAGACTCGTCTTATAACTATATTATGACTCGTGCAACCTTTCTGTATTCATTCTTTTTGTTAATAATACATTTTCACTGAATTGCTGAGTTTGAGTTTTCTTTCGGACATCTTCCGGGTCCACAACATAGTGACATCTTTTGTTCCAGGAAAGAACTTCTTTAGACAAATACATTTATTTGAGGGAATCAGTCATATATGAAAAGTGAGAAAAAAAAAAAAAAAAAAGTGAAGGAGGAAATCTAACAAATGTTAGTAACAATTTACATTAAAATATTAAAAAGATGCTCAGCCTTTGAATTTAAAATTTTGATATCCAATGTATTACATGTTAACTTAGCCTATCTCATTCAGCTTTTTATTGTATTTATTTTTACTTTCCTTGTTATTGTTTTTAATTATACCATATTGTGTAAGGCATCATTTTATTAGGTAGGGGGATATGTTATATTATCCAGGACATAAACTGACTCTAAGGAATTCAAAAAACTGGTTCACTTCCAATGCATTTATTAAACTATAAAAAATTATACTAATTAGTACCACTGACATTATCTTTGTTTTAGGTTTCTTTTATCTATATAGCTAAATAACACAATTACAGTTCTCTTATATTTTTCTTTTTTAATTTATTTATTGCTTTATTTGTTTTATCCGGGTAAGATGAGAACAAATAGGGTACAATTTCAATGTTCATAACATTTAATTTACCATCGCCTGATGAGATGCATTGATATGAACCAAAACACAACTGCAATTGTGTAGCAATTTTTACATGTTTTCAGTGGAATATCCAATAATATATATATATATATATATATATATATATATATATATATATATTGATGCATGTTTCATTAAATAATATAGACAAATGTTGTCTATTTATTTTATGTAAATTCTTTTCATATCGTCTGATAAGCTTAATAAAATTATCATTAAAAGAAAGAAAAATCACAATATTGATACATATCTTTTAATCCTAAGCTTTCGGCTTATATAATCCATTATCAAAGATGACAATTACATTACAATATGTAAGCCGAAAGCTTAGATAGGATCAAAAAATATGTATCAATATTGTGATTTTCTTCATTTACTGATAATGTTATTAAGCTTATCAGACGATATGAAAAGAATTTACATAAAATAAATAGACAACACTTGTCTATATTATTTAAGGAAACATGTATGAATGAAAAAATGCTGCCTAAATACACACACACACACACACACATATATATATATATATATATATACACACACAGAAACAGCTTTGCAAGTTAAGGTTTAAAAATAATAAAGTTTTTATAGGTCATTTAGAGGAATAATAAAAAAAAACAAAGAAATAGAAGATGTGGAATAGACACTTATGTCAGAGACAATATACAACATGCCATAATACGCATGTGCATTGTGTGGCAGTTGACATGTAAACAATAAAATGACATTGAAGTGAGTTGATCCTTGCCTTGGAGAAATTAAAATACTGAAAGGATAAATATATTAAAAAGTATTTGGTGCTCTCTAACTAGTAGTTGGTTAATAGTTGGTTTATTGATCTAGCAAAAATGAGGTGATCTTGATAAGGGCTTGAGAAATATGGCTTTATGCCAAAGCTGGACAAATACCTAAAAACATCTCCATTGGTGCAGTAGTTGTTGTTATCATCATTGGTAGGTTTGCTCTTCAATGGGTGTTCATTAAAAATGGAATTGTTCTAAATTTGATTTCATTCTCAACAATACATTTTTTTTTCAAAATAAAGATGAAAAATTAAACTATAAGCTTCCCTATATAGTCTGTGTCATTTTGCAATGTATAAATGAAAGATGTAATTTTTAAAAAATATTATACCTTCTTCTATAGCCATACTTACTTGGCACATGTCAGAGAGTATCCCCCAGATGAGGCTCCGTTTTATGTGGTCTATAGGGAATTTTTGCCTGAGCCTACGGGCTCGGATACCCCACTTTAAAACTTGGCCTTCTGCTACATCTTGCTGCGTGGGGCAGGAGGTAAATAATTATACCTTCTTTTATATGCTTTATCCCTTCAAGGAAGCAATCATAGTTCTCCACAATTTCCTGTCCTTTGTATTTCTTAATAAATAAGCAAACCTTAAACTTGAAATAAAGTCACTTCCTGTGTATAGAAATTATATTATAATTACTTGAAAATAGATAGGGGAAACTACTCTGCAATTAGCCAAACTTCAACTACAGTTTAAAATTCAAGTTAGCTTTAGATGTACTTATATGAGGAGGTGCTGAAGTGTTCTCAGCCTGACCAAGAAGGAATTCTTCATCCAAAGTTCTGTTGCTTGAATTTTTGGTTAAATTTTGATAAGCAGGTCAGAACTTTTCTACTTCATATCAATTCTTAATCAGAATATGTCTATTTTTAAATGATATTTGAAATGATGAATGCTTAGAATTTAGGGAAAATGTTTAAAGTGTGGAAATAATATCAAGATGGAAAAGACAAAGGGATGAAAATTTTATTTTTGTATAAAATAAAAGATATCTATGAAATAAAAATACATTTATTTTTAAATAAAAAATATGTAATATTTTTTTATTTTCCAAAATAAAAGTATCACCATTTCATTGGTGTCATTATTTTGTGATCCAATTAACAAAATTTTAAGGTCTTTTTTTCTTTTAGGTTTTTGTAACAAACAAGCAAAAATTAAATCATTATTATCTGGGTGAGCACAACTGCAGGCTAGTCCTGAGTATGACGATAAGCTACATCTGGCAGCAAGGCCTGTGATCAGGAGATTAAAGGTGTTGAAGAGTGTAGAACCACCTCTTAATTGCTATTGTTCCCAGGTCCACCCTGACCTGAGGTGGTAACACCTGTTAGGATTCCAATCATGGGCAAATAGTGCCGCCCCCCAAAAAATCAAAACACTAGGGAAGTAT
This sequence comes from Acanthosepion pharaonis, assembly GCA_903632075.3. NCBI lineage: Eukaryota > Metazoa > Mollusca > Cephalopoda > Sepiida > Sepiidae > Acanthosepion > Acanthosepion pharaonis. The sequence continues at coordinate 168,656 of CAHIKZ030001220.1, forward strand.
AAAACTACATTTTGATAGTATAAAATACCAGCATTACATTTTTATATAAAAAAATTACCAATACATTTTTGTAGTGAAATTACCAGCAATATTTTTATTAAAAAAAAATTACCAACAATACATTTTATCTACAAACTATATATTAAAAAAGTATGTTTACTCTGAAAGTATAAAATGATGAACAAAATATCTGTAGCTGAAGGCATAAAATTGCATTCAAAATATATGTAGCTGATGCTATAAAATTGTGCACAAAATATCTGTAGCTGATGCTATAAAATTGTGTACAAAATATCTGTAGCTGATGCTATAAAATTGTGTACAAAATATCTGTAGCTGATGCTATAAAATTGTGTACAAAATATCTGCGGCTGAAGGCATAAAATTGCATTCAAAATATATGTAGCTGATGCTATAAAATTGTGTACAAAATATCTGTAGCTGATGCTATAAAATTGTGTACAAAATATCTGTGGCTGAAGGCATAAAATTGCATTCAAAATATCTGTAGCTGATGCTATAAAATTGTGTACAAAATATCTGTAGCTGAAGGCATAAAATTGCATTCAAAATATATGGAGCTGATGCTATAAAATTGTGTACAAAATATCTGTAGCTGATGCTATAAAATTGTGTACAAAATATCTAGATTTCAGTATTAAACAACCTGTAGAGGTTGATAAGCTGCTAAATGAAATCAATGAAATCAAACCAAATGCAAACTCCAAAATAATATCATTAATCTGAAAATTAGACTAAAATTCTTTTATTCTTTAAATTTATTTTTGCATTCAATTTATATAAAATACAATAGGTCTATTTGAGCAGTAATGAATATAATTGCATTAATTCCAAACCACTGACAATCCTTTCCTTTCTGATTTTCAATCTATTTCTATAGTAATATCACTTACAGCAAAACCCATAAAAAAACATACAAAAACTGGATCATTATTATTGGGGTGAATGTGGATGCAGACCCCACACTATTAGTAATCTTTTCATTTATTTTTCTCTTTTAATGTTGATATAAATTTCACTGGAACAAACATACAAAAATAAAATCATTATTATTGGGGTGAAAATCATTATTATTGGCATGAGTGTGGATACAGACCCCCACACTATTAGCAATCTTTTCATTTCTTTTCCTCTTAATGTTGATATGATTTTCACAGCTTTTGAAACAAATGTCTTAAAACAACAATTAAAAATTGAACTATTATTATTTGGGTGAGCACAAATGTAAATCCCATACTATTATTATAAACCTGCAAATTTGATTGAAAATTGGTTTATTCTTCGACTTATAACATTTTAATTGTATTGCCCTACCAAAATTCATGCTACAATGTGCTGTTTTACATTAACAAAGGCGCATACCAACTAACAAATCAGATCAATATAATATAGAGTATTATGTTGTTGTCATACATTGAAGCAGTCAGTGGAAATTCTGTTCATGTGGCATGGTGTCAACCAGACTCTTCAAAACAAGAACTTTTCAGAAAATCCTTGCAGAGTAAAGGATGGATGTTTTATGGAGCTCTACAATCTTTGTCTCAATTCCAATTTTCCATAAGCACTCTTTCAAGAATCTAGGTGGTATTCCAAGAGCATCCATACTACAGGAATTACTTCAACAGTCATTAGATCTTCTGATACCATATGACTCAAAACAGTGACAAAATAAACGTTCACATGCAATAGATATACTGTAAATAAAATTTTCTTGTCTCCACTTACAAGAATATTTAAAAATTATAAGTTAAAAAACAGAGAGCCTTACCTGATGTTAAAGTTATGCTTCTGGGTCTTGGATTTTCTTTACACCCATCCATTCCTAATAAGGGATCCTGGTCATCATTCAATAGAGTTGAATCTGCCAAAATACATGAAACATCAATTTTAAAATATATATCTATAAACTAATTCCAACTAAAGATTGCTTGGGTGCCAAACAGAGTCATGGTGAGTTGAAGCACTCTGCATATTTTAAAGCTATATTTTATTGTTAGTCTGTCTTCTGACACTGAGCACTTGGTTTTTGTTTTACAGTTTTATTTTTTTTTATATATATATATATATATATATATATATATATATATATATATATATATTGAACAATAAAAAATATAAAAAAATTAAAATCTTCAGACACACTGGGTTGTATATTAATATTCTTTCATCTTTATTATTATTTCAGTTAGATTCCTCCACTAGTTTTGGGCAACATGGCCATCATCAGGAGAAAAAAATGTCTGCTTGCTGGTAGCAGTGAACTACAGAAATGAATGTCTTGATGGAGAAAATGAACTTTTGTCTGTAGTTTTCATTTGTTTTTTTATTTTTTTAACATGAATTTTGGTCAGTCCTTTATATATATATATATATATATATATATATAGGTAAAAATTCATGGGTAAGTAATCCAAGTAGATCCTAATAATAAAAAATATTAAAACTGATCCACAAAAGAGAGCTCGATATATTTATTATAGAGCATATAAATGAATTACATAAAAATTAAACTATTACCCCATTCAGATGGCTATTTCTTTAACAAACGTTTTTGTATTAACAAGCCACAGGGAAAATATCCTGGAGGTGATATGGCCATCTGAATGGGATAATAGAGTTTAATTTTTATGTAATTCACATACATACATACATACATACATATATATATATATATATATATATATATATATATATATATATGTATTATATTTATATATGTGTGTGTGTGTGTGTGTGTGGAACCCTACTAGAAAGTGTATAAAAATTCAATAAATTTAAGTAATATCACTAAAACTCATTTTTGTGCACAAGGTAGGCTCCAGATTTGAATTTCCACATTCACATTTATTAATCACTCAGCGATGTTATCCCAAATGCTCTTAGACCTTTGCAAAATCAGACAACCATGTTTGTTGCCTGCTATGAAATTTGAGAGATCACTCCAGAAAATGATCCCTCTTAAAAATAGGTATTTTAAAATTGGGAAAATATTTATTAACCAATAAACTTCCGAGTTTAGTAAATCTATCTTTTAGTTGCCTTGATCCATCTATTTTCTATAAATACAATCGTGTAAATTCAAGAGATCATTTTCAGTAAACCTTTGACTAGGGTTGTGTACAAACTGTTTACTCACATCTTTCATATAATTAATTACTCAACCCTTTCACATATTTTATCAAGTAACTTCTTGCAACTTCTTCCCTGAAGACCAACCATAACAATCCAGGCTCTAGTATTGCCACGAGGGCGTTTGATTCAGCAGAAGCTTGAGAGTTAGTTGGCATACTATTACTTTGGCGGCTTAGGTCTATTTTTGATATTAAAAACATGGACCTATATAAGTATGATGGGATTATAATTCTATGCAAATCAAGCACACAAAAAGCTGACTGCCTAAGAAAAGACCTAATCAAGTTCTTCAAAGACCAAGGTCTGAGCATTACCACCACCACCACCACCAATGCTAAAATTATCAATTTCTTGGATGTAACCTTTGACCTATCTAAAGGCCTTCACAAACCATACACGAAAGATATATTAATAAACAGTCCAACAACCATCCTATAATTCTGAATAAATTACATAAGTCCATCCAATATAGACTGTCCACCAACTCTAGCAATTAAGATATTTTTGACAAACGTAAAGGCAAATATGTAGAAACACTAGAGCTTAGTAACCATAAAATTAACCTTGAATTCCTAGCAAATAGCAATAAGGATGCCAACAAACCAAAATGTCGTAAACGCAGTATTATATGGTTCAACTTGCCCTTCAACAAAAATGTCAAAACTAATGTCGTAAACATTTTTCAAATTTAATTCGCAAGCACTTTAGTCATTCCCCAACACTTAAGATCTTCAACAAAAATAACATCAAAGTTAGCTACAGTTGTGCTAAAAACATCGACCAGCATATAGCCCAGCACAACAATTCCAATCTAAACAAGCATTTCAACAACCTTCAAAGTAACAACATCCCTGTAATTAATAACTGCAATTGCAGAAATAGTAAATCCTGCCCATTAAACAGTAAATGCATATCCAAATCATTAGTTTATAAAGCTGAAATCAAATATGTCAATGAGGTCAAGTTTTACATGGGATTTACGGAAAATAATTGGAAATTGCATTTCTACCACCACTGAATTACATTTGGTCATTTCAGATATTGAAATAGCACTGCCCTCTCTAAATTTTTCTGGAATCTAAAAAGCGAGAATAAAAACCCAATTATCACCTGGGAATTATTTGCAAAAGGTAAGCCCATCAGTGGGAAAAGCAATAAATGTAATTTATGTCTCTGAAAAATTAATAAGCTTGAAAAATATAAAACACTTAACCTCTTAAATAAAAGAAATGATTCGATTAGTAACTGCCTGCACAAATCCAAGTTCCTACTCAAACACGTTGACCCAGATTAATATAGTCTAGCTGGACCAGGTACCGACATCTACTAGTATTGATATTAATTTTTTTTCCTTTTCCCTAACTACCTTTATTGTACAGCTATTGTTAATTATAGACAATAACACATTTAACATTTTTGTTTTTCCATTATCTTACCACTATCATTTTCAGTTTATAACTACTATTATTTAAAACACTAAGTTTAACATTCTTGGCTGACATAAAGTGGAAAGACTACATTGAATCTATTGCTAGGTCAGGTGCTAAGAAATTTGGTTCCCTCTGTTGTACTAGACAAATTTTCTCAGAATCTATATTACATATCTTTAAGTCTACCATTTTCTCATGCTTAGAATATTGTTGCCACATATGGTCTGGTGCTCCTGCTATTTATTCAGAGATTTTTGATAAAATCCAAAGGATAATCAGCAATATTATTGATCCAGACCTGGCATCATGGCTTCAGTCATGTAAAGTTGCTCCCCTGTACCTTTTCTACAAATACTTTCATGGTAATTGTTCAGATGAGCTCTTTGCTATGGTACCAAGACTTTATGAATTTAAACACAGTACTAGACTGGCATCGAGATCTCAGCAATTTACAGTTGAATTGGCAGCTAGATGTAACTAAGTCCTATGCTAACTGATTTTTCTCTTACACTTCTCACTTGTGGAACTCTTCTGACTCCATGCTTTTTGGCCAAATTTGATCTTCAAAAATTTAAATGCAATGTCAATTCTCATCTACTGTCTTCCTTATTACTCTTCCATTGTCTCCGTTCCTTCATAATGTTTTGTTTTCTAATTCTTTCACATCCAGTAACCCTTTGTGTCTTAGTGGCTTTAAAACACTTGTATACATGAATCACTACAATTTAATAGACCACATTTTCATTTGCAATTCTCTGTTCAAGCAGTGTGCCTAAAATAAAACTTTCTTCCAATTCCTGATAACATGACAGTGCACAGATGTACTCTCAACTTATGCAAATTAATTTATGCAAAGTTTTTTTGCATACTAATTAAGTTGTGCCAGTGATTCTTTCCCTGTTAATATCTTATAACTGAGTGTTATAAAATATGAGCAAAAATACTATTAAGGAAAGAGAACAATAAAAGAACAAGAATTAAGAAATAGAAGATAACAACTAACTTTGCACTTAAATTTTTTAATATCATTGAGTGAGAAGCGTGATAGAAGAAAGATTATCATCAGAACAATTACCATGTAAGTATTTATAGAAAAGACACAGGAAACCTACATTGTAGTGGTGGGAAAGTAACTGAAGGAGTGATGCCAAGTAAGGGCCAATAACATTGCAGATTCTTATTTGGATTTTATGAAGAATCTCTAAATATATATCTGGCATACCAGACAATATGTGGCAGTAATATTCAAGTCATGAATGAATGGTAGACTTATAAATATGTAAGATAGTAAGAAAAATTGTCTAGCACAAAACAGTAAACCAACTCTCTTTGCAGCAGACCTAGCAATTAAAATATAATTTTTCCATTTCATGTTAGCCAATCTACAAGAGAAGATGTATAAATACTCGTTATTTTTATCACACTTTTACAAAGTAATATGGTCAGGGCTATTTCCTGATACTGAGGGAGCTGCACAGTTTTCATTTCCACCTACATGCATTTTAAATAGACCATACCTACATTGATAGATATGTAAGTACATTTTTTAAAGCACCATGAACTGCAAGGGAAATTCCAAGAAAATAAGTTTTAGTATAAAAGACATTAATGCAGTTAATGCACTAAAGTCACAAAGATGCAAGGGATTACTGATCATGAAAGAAACTAAGAAAACATTATTGAAAAGAAAGGACAATAAAAGAACAGGATTCAAGAAAATGAAAGATGACAATTGACATTGTGTCTAAATGTTTGAAGATTGTAGTTCACAGGAAAATGTGTAACGGTTATTGACACCCCCCCCCAATCATGAGTGAAGTTAAAATTTTGGTTTAGTCTGTAGCAGTCGCTTTCACGTTAATACTCCTGGGAAAAGTATGAGGCCATCTTTTCTCTCTCACGTTCACCAGCTATGTATTAAATAGCAGGGTAAACTTAGATCTCTAGCCTTGCATTGTAGGCAGTTTAAGAGAAGGATTTACACGGAATTCAAAAATGTGGAGACAGGTTAATGGAAAAGCATTTGTTTATATTTCCCATGAATTCATGGCAATTCACAGATAATAAACAAAAGGAAATGGGGAGCATTATTGAAGAGATGGCATCAGATTTAAAAAAAAAAACAAAAACAAAAAAAACACTATATTTAACTTTGGATCAGGCAAAATAAAAAAAAATAAAAAAACTGTTTCAAAAGGATGCTTTTCTCTTGACCCCGTTATCACAGCATACTGCTTTGGTAATTTTTATTGTTTTAAAAAGCTATTTTTAAAATTTTAATAAAACCATGATATATAAATGTCAATTTATTTTTCCCTTGAGAATTGAAATGTTAAATACTATTTATTCAATGATTTGTTTACAATTTTTGATTTATAAAAGGTATTTTTTCTTGCTTAGGATTTAAGTAAGACTCCCATCCCCGAAAATGGTTTGGCATGTAATGTACATTTACCCAAGATTAAAACCTCATTGGAGTTAAAATGTAGTATAACATGTTTAATATTCTTCTCAAGCAGTATCTCTTATTTGGGAGAGAGCTAGGGTCAGTGTATGTACACATAAGTCTCTTACTTTAAACTAGGTACCACCAAAATGGGTGTTATTTTTCTGAAATGAAAGTAAAGTATTGAGGGATAATGATGAGGAAACATATGTATTATATTTAATGAAACAAGATAAGGAATTTATTTACAAATTTACACATTTGAAATTGTCAATAACTTCTTTCAAGAAAAGGAATCAAATATTTAAAGTTTGTAGTTTTAATGAATTGTCAAGAAGAATTAAATAGAGTTCTTTGAAATTGCTCATTAGAGGCTGATAATGTATCAGTGTGTAACTTGATACCAGCATTATTCAGATGCATGGAACTCTGGCTTTCTGCTTGCTGTTTCTTCCTGCTTTTTCTCTCTTTGCCTATTTATATCAAAAAGCAATTTCACATTGGCTCATTACTTTTTTCTCAGTTTGTAAGCTGCTTCCCATTTCCATTGGTCAAAATAAATTTTTACATAGGCTCGCTAAACTTTGCCTTGACCTTTTCTTCAGGCCAGAGCCAATCCATTATTGGTCAAAATAAATTTTTGCATAGGCTCGTGAATTTTAAAACAGTGGAGAAAAGAGTTTTTATTTTGTATTCACCACAAAAGCAAAAAAACAAAATAAAAAATTACCACCACTGTCTGCCAAAAATCAGAAAATTATCTTATTCAAACAAAATTTTCAGTAGTTATTAATGAATTAATTTTTTACTAAATTGGTTTTTGTGTCTTGAAAGCACTGTTTTCGGATGCATTGGTACCAGTATTTTTTCTTCATTCATCTGTTTCCTGCATTCATGTACAGATTCTTTTAGACAATAAATATAAATACTTAATTACTTCAGTAATTAAATGTAAGTTATTTTTAAGTTTTATTATTTAAAACAAAAAAATCTTTGACCTATTTTTTCCTGCATAGTTTGTTCCACTCACTACCAATAAATTTTTCAGAACAACAACAAAACTATATCATTCATAAAAAAAAAAAAAAAAGAAAAAAGAAGGAATATTTCACTGTATTTTTTGTAAAATTTATTTAGAATAAATATTTTTCCTTTCACATCATTTTAATGCAAATCACATTTTCATCCTATATTTTTGTTTAGGTAGTGTCTGAATGCCTTCAGACTTTATTCATTAAAAAAAGTTTAATAAAAGTGTATTAAATAAAAATTTATGAGGTTAAAGAAAATTAAATTTTAAATACAAGTAACAAATTCTTGATTACTGCACTGCTGGTTTTTCGTATTTCTTTAGATTTTTTTTATATTTTTTTCACTTTCCCCGCGCTTTTTCGGACGGTGGTAGAATTACAGAAGTATTTCTATTTTAATTTTATCCTTTGACCTCTTGTAATTTTCATTCCGTTTTAAATTAAAGCAAAAGGTAAGCATCACTTTTTTTTTCTTTTAGAAAATCCATTTTATTAATCCTGAGACTTCAAAACACATCTCGGGAATTTTAAATTTGTTTACATTTTATTTTTCGTATACAATGGCGGATCAATGAATGACGGAAAACAAAAAACAAACAAAAAAAAAAAAAAAACGTGTCCATGCTTTAGCGTTCCTTACTTAAGAAAAATTTTTATTTATAAACGGAAATTAATTTTTCTTTTAATACGGATTATTTTTTTTTTTTAGAACCGAAATTTAAGTTCAAAGAAAGTATTTTATACTGTAAATAATTTAAAGAAAGTTCAAAGAAAGTATTTTGTTTTTACAGAAAGAAAGTTCAAAGAAAGTATAATTTTACATAAAATATTTAAAATGCGTTTTTTTAGAAAGTCCATCGCGGTACCCACAAAAAATTGTCCCTGTGCCATATCTAATTTTTTTACCACACATAATTTAAACTTTAAATTCTGTTTAAATTTAAAGTGTCAAGAAGATTTTTAGCCTTGAAAAAAAAAAAAAGAAAGAAAATTATGAAGTAATAAAATTGTAAAAAAAAGTTTGATTTTTTATTGGTAATCTTTCATTATGAAAGTTAAAAAAAAAAGGAAACGATTTTTAATTTTTACTTGTTGATCAAATTAAATATCTTCTGTGAAAGTAATTTTCTGACTTTATTTTATAGAAAAAAAAACAATGTAATTTAAATATTACATTTTTTATTTTTATCATTTATGTATTAGATTTAGAGCGGGTTTTTTTTTTTTTAACAATTGTTTACTGCTTCCAGCCAGACTGCTGACATATTTCTAAAAATAAAAATAAAATGTTACCAGATAAAAACGTAAAAACGTCAGTTTTTGTTTTTTTGGTGGGTGAGGTCGGACCGACAATTTTTTTTTTTTAGAGGCATCATGGACATTAATTTTTTTATTAAATTATTTATAATCGATTTTGTGGAAGCGAGCAAAAAATTGACATTCCAATCTATAATTTCTATTTGAAATACACCAGAGTATTTTGCTTAGTGTACTGTAGTGTAGTGTAGTAGTAACTGTATTATTGTTATTGTAAATCATTTTTGGCTTTCAATTTTTAAACTAAAGCTAAAAAAAATGATATCTTTAAGAATGCTTTTTCTTTTCATTTTTAAAAATTCATTTTTAAAAACCTAAGGTATCGAAAATTCAGTGGAGATACCTAAATTTTTTAATAATATTATTTTTAATTTTAATTTTTCTATTTCGATTTTGTGGATGAAGTTGAAAAAAAAACATTTTACAATTTTAAAAATAAATAAATTGTGTAAGAAAATTAAGTTCAGAATGCCAAACAAATAAACTAAAACAAACACTGATCAGGGTGATATGTCGTTAAATTGTAAAAATGGATCTTTAAAACTTAAAGTAGCTTCATATTCCAAGTCCTCTACTTTGGGTTTGGAAACCATGCATTCAAAATTAAACGGAAAATAACTTTCAGAATTTCAACGGATTTTTAAAAGCAATAACAAACATGAAGAAAATATTTTAAATAAAATAAATAAATCAGCATCGGATTGTTCATTTAGTTTTCGAACGTATGTTTTTTAAATGAACTCCAAAGGAGGTTTCAGAATATGATTGATCAAGTTAAGTAAGTTAATTAGTGTTTTTTGGTGAGTACAATTCGTTTGAGACGTTAAACTTAACAAAACTGAAAAATAAAAATGTTTAGAAAAGACTGAAGATACGAAACTTAAATGTGGTATTCATTATTATTATTTTTTTGTAAAATAAAAACTAAGTCTAGAGTCGGGGCCATAATTCTTGAGTTAGTCTTTCTTTATTGTTATTTCGAAAAAACGTATAAACAATGTTATAAATTTTTACAAATACATTTTTCGAAATAAATATATATTTTCTTCAGACATATTCCTATTCGTGCGGATGGTCGTTAGTTTTTTTTTTTATTTGAGAAATCGCTTTTTTTAGGATGAAACCAGCTATATTGTTTGAGTATGAGGAACTAAAAATTCATGCAAAAATCAATTTTCATGAATATAATTTATTAATTTTTAATTTCTATAACTTTGTGATTGTCCCCCTCAGATCATACTCCATTAAGCGGACCAACCATCACTAATAATCGTAGAGAACTTTGTTCAATATACGTCTATAGATTACTTTTCGATCTATCAAGAATAAATTCTACAAAGTAATTAAATTCTTCAGAATTTCTTTCAATTCTTCCAAAGAGCCTTTTTTTTAGTATTTACTAAATTTAAATTACTTTCATTTTTTTTGCGCATCCGAATTATGGCCCCTGTTTTATGGGCCCGATCCTAAACTTTTACCAAACATAATATCTTTATTCTTCTTTATTCAATAAAAGTTTTTTTTTTTAAAAGTAATATGAACTTACCACCCATTGTTTCTGTGTTAAGAGAAAGTTCTTAAAATTCTTCTGTGTTTTGATGTCGATTTCTGTGTGTCACGTCCATACGGTGTTGTTTGAAAGTAATTCCACTGTTAAACTACTTTGTCTTTTCTATTGAAACTTGTTCAAGTCAAAACAAAACTAAAACAGGTTTGAAAAATAATAGGATCATTGCAAATATCAAAATTTAGATCAATGGTTTAAGTAATGGGACAACAACTAGAAAGGATGAAGTTTTATTTAAAACTAAAATAAAGGGACAAAAATATCGTCAGGTCACAAATGCGCTGCGGCCAGGTCAATAGCCCCTCTAGTTCGATCCTCTTTTTTTCACAATTTTCGTTTGAGATTGGTCCCAACCTGAAGCCAAACAATTTGTCCTGCTTTTCAACTCATATGAGAAAGGTGGATTTTAAATAGAACGAAAAAAAAATCGATCGTGAATTGAACTCTGTTCGATTATGTTACACTCCACCGCGCTGATAACCATTCATTTGCATCTGTTGTATGGCTGCATGGTGTACTGTAACTGTTTTGAACAGTTCAGTTTTTCCTTTATAGTGGTGTTTTTTTTTGTTTACCACATCTGCTTCATAAGCAGATTTTGTTGCTAGTTCGAAACTCGCCGAAATTTTGAGTAAAGATATTTTCATCAATGTTGCCATTAAAATGTACTAAAAAAAAAACCCCCACAGATGGCAAAAATGGATGAAATTGAAATACAGTACATGCAGTTTTTAAAATAAATTTACCGCCACGGACTTTCTCATAAAACCCGAAAAAAACAAAAAAAAACAACGCATTAAATAATTTTTTCTTTGAAGTTAAATTTTTTTTTTTTTTTGAAAGATAAAAATTGCCTAAAAGGCTAGTTCTTAAATAATACTTTCCGTATGTAAATAAAGTTTTTTATTCATTAAAAACATTTGCACGTTCACTCGTCTCGTCACTCACCGAACCGCCATTTAGGGATTTTCTAAACTACGTTTCAATGCAGCACAAGGCCGAAAGTATGGAGCACCTAGTGAGGATCAAACTCAGTCGAAACTGATCTAGCGAGACACACTTGCTAACTATTACGTGCCAAATTGAATCGCCATTACTGACAAGTCTAAAAAACAAATTTAGAAATCTCTTAAAAATCTGCTATTTGTTTTCAAGATGCTTTTCCCAGTGAATTAGTAAAATTATTTTAAGGATTTTTTTTTTTTACAGTAAAAGTGTTTACTTTCAGCTTAAAATGGAAGTAACGTTTTTATTTATGCACGATAGCCTGTGGTGTTAAAAAAAAAAACTATAATTTTCTACTGTAATCCGCCTCTAAAAAATCGCGCGAAAAAAATCTAAAAAAGCACCAACAGTGCAATAATCAAGAAAGTAGTATAAATATAAATTCAGCTTATATAATCAATAGTTCAAGAAAATATTTTTTTTATTCTTTACGCTTTTATGAAACTTAGTAGTATTTTTAATGATACTTTTGACATCTGTTTATATTTCTAAGATTTACATTGTTCGGACTGTTGTCCTCTTTATTGCCATTTTCTTTACGTTTTGGCCGTTGTACGCTCCGGCCTTCTTCAGGTGATATTTATTGGAATTTGGAAGCGAACCCTTTATTTAGTCCACATTTAGTCAAATTATACGTGCTGTGCCTTTGGATATCCCAATTTTAGTTAATTCCCTTTGATAATTCAACTCTCCAAATTTTTGTTCCTTCAGCTATGGCCAGGGATTAAACTCACAACTCTTTGCTTTAAGTCACTTTGCTTTAATTTTTCGGTTATTTTCTTATCTGTTTGATGTGTGGATTGAAGAGGAAATAAGCAGCAAAAAACATTCAACCACCAAATGACAAAAATGGTTTCTGAGTCGGAGGATACGCGCATCCTTCCGTTTAATAAATTAATCCTTTGAAAACAAATATTTAACATTTTTCAGTCAATGGTCCGCGTTACCACCGAGAATAAAAAAAAAACATAGTTCGTAATCCCTTTAAATAATATTGCGGGGGTATGCTGGTCGAGTGTTTAAGTTGGAAAACACATGTCTCCTGGTATATATTACCCACAACAAAAATGGCGGACTCGGGGTGGGAGTCCGGGTAATAAAATAAAAGTAACAATATAACTATATATATAAACGAACGATAGGTATGTATGAACTAAACAAGGATATACATAGAAAATAGAATATTGTTGCGTGTTACAAAACAATGAACCTGAATGAAGAAAACACTAAAGAAGGTGTTTGTGTAGAAGTAAGTGTAACAAGCGTGTGTGATAGTCACATGTGTATCTATGCATGTGTGTGAGAGAGTTCAAAAGACCAAGGGAAGCGAACGTTTTCAACATCAGTGTTCTTATCTATGTGCGACTACATCTGAAAACTAGAGAGAAAAAAAAACAAAAGAAAAATAAACAAATATAGAGAGTGACAGAATGTCATTGCCTATTTATACGCTTAGGAAGCGTCTCCTATAGGCAGCTTTTTTTTTTTTCGGAAAGTAAGTAGGGTAACTCCACAATAGTATATAAGCCAAGTCTCTAGATCAGACAACCAGTAACGAGATAGAAACGGCAGCAGTTTCACGAACCATCGACTTCATTCGCCTTCCTTACCAAGCTACATGACACTTACGCCCTTCCCCATCAAGCTACATGACACTTACACTTGCCTCCTTACTTTCTCCCTTGCCTCTTTTTTTCACACATGCATGCAAAGAAATCACATTTCTTTTTATCTTAACAAGCAAGAGATTTTGACACAAATGTAAGAACTTATACACGCTAAGAAAAGAAAACACGAAAATAAAAATATTTTATATTTAAATACCTTTCTTGATTTTTACTTTGTTGTGGGTCGATTCAAATCCGCAACAGATGTCATAAAATATTTAATTGGATTCAATGTGGTGTTTTTAAAAACTATTCTGAATTTAAAAGTTATTGAATTATCATATTAAAAGAATTTTCCCTGGGGTGAGAGGAATGGGAGGAGAGAGAACGTCACCCCACTTATCCCGATTATAGAAAAAGGCAAATACAAAAACTCAAAACTACGATGTAAAGTTTGAAAGGAACAAACATTTATTAAAGGATTTTCGCGTATAGTTAATGTCCACAAAGTCAAAGACAAGAAGAAGAAAAGAAATGCCAAGATTGGATTTTATTCAAAGGGTTTATTGTACAGAAAAGTGTGTATGCACAATAAGTAAAAAGAAGGCTTGCAAATATAATTTATATTTACGAACTTAACTGTTAGGAGAATTTTCAAGGAACAAGATGGAAGGGGCGTCTCCCAAAACGTGTCGTGACTACGGCTGACTGGCAAAAGAGTGTTGGGACTTTTGGGTCATTTGATTTATCAGAAGGATTTTTGTTATTATCGGTTGCGTGTCTAACCGTGTCCCAAACAAATATACAAACAAGCGTGAGATTTCAAACAAGGAAAAAACGAGACATATATAGATCAAAACAATAAAGCATTTATATACAATTAAACATTTACAAACTGGAACAATATGTGTATTAATGCGTGCGTAAATTGTATGTGTTGCTGGAATGTTTGATGTCTCTGTGTCGTTATGTTTGCTGTTTTTTCTTGTTTGTATCAAATATTGGAGTAATAAGATTTAAGAGTTTTTTTTTGCAAAAGTTTGTCGAAGTAGTCTACCTTTGAACGTGTTTGTGTTTTGTATCGTATTTCTTATTTTTGTAATGATTATAAATCAATATGTATAAGAAATTTAGTGGAAAGTTTCGAGAGTCGTTCGTTGAATGTTCAAAGTGAGTCAGTGAGTGTTCTTTGAAAAGCGCGGCAAGATTGTTTTCAAACGTCGTGGAGTATTTAGGCAATTGCTCGGTGAATTTGCTAGACTGACTGAGTGGGGTTGGTAATTTTCTTTATCGTCTGGTCAGCGATGACTTTGAAATGTTACATCTTGAAGGTTGGTAATTACAGCTACTCTGCTGCTCCCTTCCACTGAAAGGGGCTGTCTGCCTTTCCTTTATATAACACTTGGGTTTTCAAAAGTGGCTCAAGTCGTTTTGGCGCAATTCTTGTTTCAGAAGACGATTGACCAATGGAATTGCTTGGTTCGATTCTTGCCATTTCTATTGGTTGAGGTTTTTCTGTACGTAGGCGTACGATGTGGACTGTGCCTTTTTAAGGTTAGAGAAGGTTAGAATACTAGAAGAGTCCACAAGAGGATTTCAGAATCGAGTTTACCGCTTGGCTCCAAGAAGGGCTCATGATTGGACAGCAATTAGCCAATCAGTGTCCCGGATTAGTAATGTTTTCAAGTTCAAGCTTGATCTTTGAACTGTAAAGGGTTAGCTCCCTTTTAAACCGCTTCACGCGAGAGGGCAGTGTTTGCACTGCACTACTGGGCGGATGATCTGCACAAGCGAACAACGGCTGGACATTGGACTCAACGACTAAGTGCACGGTCCGAAAGCGATCCGCATCATATTAGTGGTTTCGGCTGTCAGCCACGGACTTAGAGAGGAGATGGACACCGCCAAGTTATCTACAAGCCCACTGAAAAGATTATGAAGCAAGAGAAGCAAAATATTTATGGTTTCTGTATTTGGATCCACCACCTACGATTACAAAAGGCAAAGGGAGGATGATGAGCTTTCTTTACTATCCTTTTCAAATTTTTACATTACTGAGACATAAAAAAATCAATATAACCAAATACAGTTTTACAAAAGGTTTGCATAAAAATTTCATTTCGCGCGCCTTTTTAGTAACATGACAAAATAATATTTAAATATAAAGAATGAAAGGCTCTTAACACGATATACAATTCTATCTTCAAATAATGGGAAAAAACTTGAGAATTTCATACAAAAACTTTAAATAAGGTTGAAAATACTCTTTTAAAAAGGTACACCCACATAATAGTAAAACGAAGAAACCAGAGAGGACGCTTTCGCAAAATTCGCTTGCGTCACTAGGACTCTTAACAATTTTTCTTCTTTAGAACACAGTTCTATTCACAGGTTTTACTCTGTAAGCATACAAAAGGTGCTTATCCCCCTTTGGTGTAGATAAGTCACGTGGGTGACATGAGAGCCGGTTAATGATGTTACTCCATACAGTGAAGAAAAGAGGCAGTCAAAGATCAGTTCGTTTACAGCAACCAAACAGAAAGGTTGCTTTCTTTAACTCGTGCTCCCCATGGTCCGGGCAGAAACTAAATCTGCCACCCAGTAGCTTACAAGTCCATGGTGCCATTTCCCTTTGGGAATATACCTTTCCCAGATATAGAATGAAACTCCAGCTCGCAGTCCTCAGTTTGGGAATACCCATGACTCGTTGTTTCTTGTTGGTGGAATATGTCCTCGTCTGGTACATAGATGAATCCTGCTTATATGAATCTGGAGTCCTAAAATTACAGGAGTAACTCCATATTTTATGTAAGACCTTTCCTTACACTCTGCTTTGCTGTGTAGATATATGTGATATATTATTCTCCTCGTGGTGCATGTGTATATGTGTGTATATAGTTTGTGTATATCTTAGTAATATAAAAGTCTTTCTGAGAAAAAAACATACTTGTCATTCTTTTTCCTTTCAACCATTCCGTTCCGTCTCGTCTGTGAATTACGGTGCTATTATATCACGGATATAATGCCCATAAAGGGAAAAACATAAATGGAAGAATAAATCTTTCTTCCAAGCGCTCTCGTTACAATTCGATTCATTTCTTTTTTCCGTTTGTTTCTTCTGTGAAAAACATCCCAACTCATCCACAGGTGACAGCCAAGAATATCGTTTCTTCTGGGACTTTATTTTTATGCCCTCAGGGTGAAATTTTCATGCATCCGTGTCTTCCGATTCTCTAAATTTTCGCTCCTTTTCGTCGAAATTTCCTTTACCTTCTGAAATTATCCGTTGACCCGTTTTCTTATATATCTTCAAAAAAGGATCAGACTTTCACACAATCTTTAAATTTTCATGTTTGGAAGCCACCCATTTGATTGGAAGAAAAATACAAGGCTATACATTTTTAAAATTTGAACAAAGAATCACAAACGGACTTGATCGAATTATTTCTGGCGGTTCTTTTTGAGCCAATTCTAACTTTAGAAATTTTAACAGACAAATCTATCACATCAAATTTATTTTTTTATAAATCGTCTGGCTTTCTTTTAAAGACATTTCCTTCAAAAGTAAGTGTAAAAAACAAACCTAGACTATTATAATAAAAAAAATATTGCTAATAAAATAAAAAAAATCATACTACCCTTCCGATAGGAAAAATATTCAATTAAATGTGATAATTTAGAATTATTTCCTTTTTGAACATCCATACAAAAAATAATCTAACTGTTGATAAAATGAAAAAAATATTACAAGTAATTTTTTGGAAAATAAATAATAAATGTATTTTTTTCTGTCTATTCTGAAAGAAAATAACATTTTAAATTATGCAAGCACTAATAATTTCCCCCAATTATTTTAAAAGATTTTTATCGAATTATTTCGATAAGATTTGGAACGAATTTTCAGTATGTTCACTCTTGAGCTTGATATATTTTTTTTTACTGAAATAACATCTTCAGAAATTTTTCTTTATATAACTGCAAAAATATTTCGCGACCCTACCAAATTAAATCCAAGATCAAAAAGGATTGAAACTACAGACACCTAAACAAATATTTCCACAAAGTTTTCTAATAACCTATAGATTGATTGAGTACAGTGTACACTATACAGTTCATTTAAGTACTAAAAAAAAATATTTGAATCGTAAATTCCCTGATTTTGAGCAATTTTTTTTAAAACAGAGGGTAGCGATTTTTTTGCTTTCATTTCATAAACATATCCATTTTTTTGGTGATAAGCTTTCTTTACCTTAGTGAACTCAATTTTTATGAACAACCCCCACACCCCTCTAGTCTAAAATGATTTTTTTTTAAAAATTACTTTTCAATTCTGACAAATGTCGTGGCTTGAAGAAGTTCCGAATGATTGCTAATTTGCCAAATTTATTCCCCGAAAAAAAATTTCCACTATTTTTAAGTGTAAATAATTTTAAAAAGCATAATTCAGATAAAAGATGTTTTATTCTTTTTCTTTAATTTTTCGGTTAAGTGAACCATTCAACGAGGTAAAGATTCGATGAAGCCAATTTTCAGGTGAATAAAATTCGCTGTTGTGATTGTCGCCCTTTGACCATAAGCCATTTAAAACTGGTGTTTGTAAGCCTTGAGATTCGAACTTGATACACCAATAAACGAATAAGATTCGAAGTGGTCCCCAATAAAACATTGCTTGCCATTACTCTATGGCAAGCGCACTCAATAAAACTGCTCTTTGTCTGGCTCAAGGCTACGGGAGCATCTATCGATGGTCGAACTCACCAGTAATTATTATTAATGTACAAGTTGCAAGTAGTTTAAAGCATGATTATTGGTGCAATAAAGGATTTGATAAAATCGTAACGAATTTGTTGAACCCTTCTTTCCTATTAAGCCTTGTAAGCAATCCCACCCCAAGAAGCTTGAGGCGGCTAGTGACAAGTGATGAGATCCTAGGGTAACGAAAATTAAAAGAAAGTTGTTGATAAAAAATAATTTACAGTGTAACCCGGATATAAGAGAGTTGTCGGGACCGGAGAAGAAGTCTCTTACATCCGGGTTTCTCTTATATCCGGGTTTGGTCTATTTTATATACATTAACACAGGCTCTAATTTGGGACCAGAGAAAATCTCTCTTATATCCGGGTTTCTCTTATATCCGGGTCTCTTATATCCGGGTTACACTGTAATTATAAACCTGAACGGGAAATGGGATAAATTATCGAAAAAGCTAACACAAAATAATGCAATAAATCAAAGGATGCCAACATTTTTTTTTATCAATGTCCACTTTCACATAGAAAAAAATTGCCACCGTTAAATAGCATAGCAAAATTGTTTGGGAGAAGTTTTTTAAATGGTTCGTAAACTGACCTTATGATGTAAAAAAAAAATACCAAAGGGAGGTAACAAATAAATCTGACTTCTGTGATATTACTTACTGCCATATTAAAGAACAATCAGAAAGCAAACTTGATCGTTGAAAACTATATAGAAAATACCGAAATATTCTTTGTTTGCGGAGATATTTTTATATCTTATCAAGGAATGTGACACAGTTATTTCCATTTAGTTTTTTTTTTATACAGATTCTTTGCATATCGCCTTTGAATATTTATTTCAGGTAGCATACGTTGAAATAATACTCAAAAAATCCTATATCCCCCACCAAAATTACCATTTTCTGTTCAGTCATCCAACAGTTGAAATCGCCCTCAGGTGAGCAATATCACCCAGGTTGGGAAACCATGCAATAAATTAAATGGATAGTAAAAGAAAGAATATCACAACCAGGTCTAGACCTGTGAATAATATACTGTTCACAATAGTAAATTGCTAACCATAAACAGATTTATTGAGAGTGCAGGGAAATCTGTCCTGGCTTTCCCACATCCAAGGGTTGAGGTTAAAAAATTACAGCAAAACGCGAGTAAAAAACAGCAAGATTAGAATGGATAAACTCTCTCTTTTAGGCGTGTACGAATGAAGTAAAAACTCCTGCTCGGTGTTTAACAATAAAAGAAGGAAATGTTTATTTTCATATACAGAAAAAAAGTGTAAAGGGATAAAGACAGTGATAAAGGAGTGAAAGAAAGGGAGAAGAGAAAATGTCCTATAAGGGAAGAGAAAATGTTCATAACAGAAAAAAGGCTTGCTCAAAATATTTTTCTGAGCACCTTAAAAATTCTTTAAGCGAGTAGAATTTTGTTAAGGTTTAAAAACACTCACAGTTCTTGTAGAGTAGGAAAATTGTTGGTAAATATAGGAATCTTGCAGTTGAGTGAGTTCGTAGGTCGATGGCAGAAGTCCAGTGGGCACGGCAGATGGAGTGGTGAAGAAATGCAGCTTTCAATTGGTTTTTAGTAGTGGGTTGATGGTCTGTCTCTCCAGCCTGGCAGGAATTTCTTCTTTGGTTGAAAGTGGTTCTGAAGTTGACTGGAGCTCCCTATCATCGACCTCACAGACAGTGGGCTGAATTCTCACTACCAAATAGGCATAGATTCTTTAAATTTATGGAGATTTGGGTGGCTCAGAAGGATTGGGGACTTTTCCCTCCAAAATCGTTGTACAAATTTCCTGGCCCCTCTATTGGTTAGAAAACACATTTTTATCTCTGATAAGAATCAGGGCTCTGGGAGCTGGTTTTGAAAGTAATGAAAACAGATTGGAGTGAACAAGCTGTGAGGTTTCCCCCAGACCTTATGGCACCATGGAAAGAATAATGGTGGTGGAATTCCTTTTTATATTTTCCAGCTCTCTCATTAGTCAGAAAATATATTCTTATCTCTGATAAGAATCAAGGCTGTGGGAGCCGGTTTTGAAAGTAAAAAGAGGTTGGAGTGAGGATAGAAAAAATAGCAAGAATGTGAACTTGTAAAATATTGTTCTCAAATTAAATTCCAACAAGAGAAAAGGAGAAGAGAGAAACTGCTGGGAAAACTCTGACTGGATCAAAGTGAGTAAAAATTGTGTTGATAATTATTATAATTGATTTTATGAACCCAACATAATTGTAATTAGAACTTGTTATCTTATTTAATTGTTTGATGCACAAAGAAAGATTGCACGAACTTGTTTTGTAAATTTTCATTTTGTCCTTTTATTATTATTTATATCATTTAATAAATATAAATTTCTTTCAAATTTCACACCAGAGTAAGAGGTTTATGCTTTTGCCTTTGTGCCATTCATAATAATTGGTATAAGAGATTTGATATTCTTCTCCTTCTCTCCCCTAAAATCCTTTTAATATTGGCAACTACACCTTTCTCAACTATCTAACATTCCATCTTGAATCCTACTAACATATGCATGACCAGTAAACAGAATACTACCCCTATTATTTTCAGCACATTTTCAATTTCCAATATAGTTGGTGTAGTGAGTGTGAAATAATAATAACAATTTCATATAGGCTCATGAATTCCTTTCCATCTTCTTCCCCAGACCTCCAAATTTGCAGGGAGTTATTCAGAGGACTGGGGAAGAAGATGGAAAGAAATTCATAAGCCTGTTGCGGACCCGGTAGCGTGCAGTGCTGGTTTATTAAAAGGTGGCCTTGTGCCAGACACTACACAAAACTACCGAATCCACAAACAAAGTATAAATATATAGTGTGAGTGAACTTAGTGAGGAAAAGGGGTCAATCAACAAGTGCATAAATAATAATACAAGTAGATAGCCGGAATTAAATGACAAAAGGCGTCTGGTTGAAAAACATATATGAAATTTTATTATATTTAAACAAGTAATTGTCTTGACAGTTATAGACCATTAGTAAAAGTGTTCCGCGCCAAAACAGAAAACCAAGATGGCTAAGGCGGGAAAAAGTTTCCTAAGAAAGAAAGTTCTGGAAAAATGACTTGTTAAATGAAAGGTGTATGTGTACACAAATAGGAAAAGTACTCACTGTGTAGTTTGATAGTGTGAGTGTATGTAATATTTTTTAGGTACTGGTTCAAAGTAGTTAGAAGGTTCAAAGGTGTATGAACAGATTATCAACTGAGGAGAATTCAGAGTTGTTAGCATCAAGACGAGGTTGGGTTTTGGAATGGTGTGAGAGCGACCATTGTAGAACTCTGGTAGTGAATAGAGGAAAATTCGAAAGTTGTTTGCATCAAGACGAGGTTGAGTCTTGGAAAAATATATATTGACGACGGTGTCGTAGGAACTTGACATTTTCTAGTTGAAAATGGAGAAAAAGTTCAACAAGCTGTTGCATCAAGACGGGGGTAAGTCTCGGAAAAATATATATTGACGACGGTGTCGTAGGAACTTGACATTTTCTAGTTGAAAACGGAGAAGGTTCAACATGCTGTTGCATCAAGACAAGGATGAGTCTTGGAAAAGTGTAATATCGACATGTTGAAATTTTAGTTAGTTAAGAATAAGATATTCCAGCCCGCGTATGGGTTAAGGGTACGGAATAAATAAGTTGTCCTTCTAGCTTGAAAATCGGGATGCAACTGAGTTTGACCAGTAAACAGAATACTTCCCCTATTACTTTCAGCACATTTTCAATTTCCAATATAGATGGTTTAGTGAGTGTGAAATAATAATAACTCCCTTCAAATTTGGAGGACTGGGGAAGAAGATGGAAAGGAATTCGTGAGCCCATATGAAATTGTTTTTGGACAAATGAAAAACCTTGCCCTCACAGAAATTGTCCCATCAGTCGAGAAGAAGAAAAGAAAATATGGGAGCCTACGTGAAATTTCTTTGGATATAAAATGAAGAGAAAAATTAAATTAATGAAAGAAGAGTATCTGAAGTCATGTGAAATGTTTTGTTTCTGTTTATTGCGACCAGTGTTGAAACTTTTGACAGTGTAAAATTATTTATTAATTATTTTATCAGCCTCTAACCAAGCATGCAGCACTTCAAAGAATTTTCTCTCAACAATCCAAGAAAGCTTAATATGTCAAACTATCTCTCTTCACCTACCTTTGAACATATGCAACAGTATATCTTTTTTGTAAGCAACAAATTCGCTTACCTTTGTTTTAAACATTTTTTTAATATTTTGTGTCAGATCATTTAATCTGTTGTATGAATATTTCCTCTTTATGACAATATGTTAAAACTATGGACTTTAAGAATTCTGATTTATTCTTCTGAAACAAGCTACTGACACTACTTCAAGCGTGTAAATTTTTGAACTGGCTAGATGTAACTATAAATTCTATGCAAACAGGTTATTTTCTCGCATTTTTCACTTATGGAATTCCCTTCTGGCTCCATGCTTTCCAGCCAATTTTAACCTGCAAAGATTTAAATGCAATGTCAATTGCTATCTACTGTCCTTCTGATTACTCTTTCCTCTTCCCACTTATTATTAATGGTTCTGTTCCTAATTCTTCCACACTCAGTAACTCCTTGTGTCTTAGTGGTTTTACTGCTTTGTATGGGGTGATACTGATTAAGAAAATTTGAAATGCAGCAGTCTTATTGTGCTTCACAGGGAATCCTTTAAAATCATTCTGTGTGTGTAATCATCCTTTTGAACAGAGCTAACAAACAAATAATAGAGCAATTAATTTTCTGTCTTCATTGAAATCCACCTCAATTAATTTTTTAACAATTTTTAACAGTGACCTAGATTTTGGCTGAGCAAAATATCCCAATTGTGTCTGATGAAAAGAAAGATGATCTTCAACTAAACATGACTAATAATTTATGACGAGGGTGAAAGAATTACAAAACCCTTTTGAGAATTATCACCTTTCACCAAGATTGCATCTTAATTCTCAAACAAAAATAGCAATTTCTAAAATTTTGAATATTTCTTCTTGGCTATTACAATGAGAAAGAAGCAGGAGTTGTTTCCCTTGTAAACATAAAAGGTCAAGGTTAACAGCTCAAAATCGGATAGATTGATTTTATAATTCTAAAAAGTACTGTAATAAGGTAACTTTTGGCAAATATTTAATAAGAGAAAATTTATAATAGCTGTATTTGAAGAAATCTCTTAAATTACCTACATATACTACAGTTATAATTTATTGTAATAACTTAAGCATTAAGTGATACCATTATCTCTGATTTATCTATCTATATTAATATAAACATGGGTCCGGCTACTATATCACCGCATAAAATGTAGTTGAGAATTTACTTTCTACTTTCTCTAGAAGGGATCCATACGTGGTTCCCAGTATTATAGGAAGAATAGAAACTTATATTTGTTCAGAGTATTTCACAAGAAGCAAAATTTCAGACTCTCTGATCTTATTTTACTTGAACAAAGTTGATCCTATTTTTAGAGAGACTCTTTATTATTTTATGTTACTGGCAGAACGTTTGATTGTTGACAAATGAGACAGTAGATTTTTTTAAACATATGAGGCTCGGGAGCAATTCAAGGTAGAGGATTGTTGAACCAGATGGAAGATAGATTATTGAACCTTGAGGTTGAGATTATAATTTTCAGGGAAGTATCTACACAGGTGTCTGAAAGTGGTACTTACTTTGTACAAATGGAACTGAGAGATTCTACCCCATGAGTATAGCATAATGGAGTCCTAGCTGTAAACTTAGCAAGCATGTAAATGATTTTCTGTTAATACATTGTAAAATTTGAACTAGTCTAGATCGATTGTCTTACACTTTTTGAAAAATCAAATTCTGAAAAGATCTGAAGATGAAACAAACTATAATATCTACCCCACTCCCAATAATTGTCATTGTAGTGACAGTGAGGTACCTAGTGAAAATCAAATTCATAGTGAAACTCATTCCCACAAGATAATCTTACACATTTTAACTTTATCCTTGGGTGCCAAATAGAAACAGGGGATGTTTAATTTTTTTAGAAAATTTTATATCCCCACCTCAGTAAGGTACTTATTAAAACGTTTATTAATGTTGCACCTCCTCCAGAGTTCAAACAGGAAATAGTAATTATTATGATTGTTTCAAACTTTTACTTGAACACTTTTATTTTTTAAAACAAATATACTATGCCATTGTGATTTTTTTTTCAGAATGACTATTTTTCATTCTTTGATAAACTTAGCGTTTTTTTTGTTTTTTTTAAATATTTCTTTAGTTAAAGTCTATTTTTTTCAAATGAGGTCATACAAATAATTTTGTTTCTCTTCATTTTTATCAGTTGTTTTTTATATATTTCAACGTGACTTGTTTTATTTACAATCATTCAGACTGCTGTCCTCATCTATATATCTGAAGAAGGCCAGAGTGTACAGTGGTCGAAACATTATGAATATGGCAATAAAGATGAAAATGACAGTCCGAATGATGTAAATCGTGAAAAAAGTTACAATACCTCATCTCAAAAATATAGACAAATGATTTGTTTTGTAAAAATCTGTGACTTTTAATTTCTTCTGACTTTAAATTTTACTTACCATAAGCAATTAATTTAATATTACCCTAGTATTTAAAAAAAGAAAGTTTCTTTACTTAATTTCTCAACCTTAAATGATTTCCCAAACCCCATTTTATGATTAAAATTCCCCCTATTTATTGCATATTGAGAAAAATTCTGACCCCGCCAATTATTACCCCACCTTGTAACCCTAAGAGTATATGAAGAAGCAATTTTCATCATACTAAAACATATTGAACAATGTATTGTTATTATAGTCATTCATAATTGTTAATTAAATTAGTTTTATTTATTTATTTATTTTTTCATGGACACAATACAGTGACTGTAAATTTTTTATTTATTCTTAATGACATGACAACAACAATAATTGAAACATTGAATTAGAAAAGTGTTTAAAACAGAACAAGGGACACGTTGTCTAAAAGTACAGTTACCATTTGCTAATAATTGAAATGGATTTTGATACCCTTTTTGAAAACACCTAAAGTATTGGCATTGACTGTCGCAAGAGAGAGAGTCTTCCACTCATTTACTTCCTGCTGTGAAAAAATATTTTCATAATAGCCACAAGTACCATAGTGGGTTCGACTCATAAGGTATAATTTATTCGCTTGCAAAGAAATGAAGAACTAAAAGTAATAAAACTCTAAAAGAACTTACCAATGTTAAATATTTGGATATGTAAGTAGACAGGTATCCGTTTCGGATATTTAATTCCAGTTAAAATGAACAGCAGTCATTTTTGTGTGTCCTTTCTTTAAGTGAAGTTAACACACCTTGCATTTGTCCGCATTTAATCATAATCTTATAATAATGTCAACAATGATGTTATCTTTCATGTATTTTTGCCTTTTTTCTTTTTTTTACTTTTATATTTATGAAGGCGAGAAATTTTCTCTTATTGGTTTTTTTAACATATTATCTTGTTAAACATCATGTGGCTAACAATACTAAGCTAATATCTCAGGGATCTGATGGTATTGTTATTGTTGATCTATCACACTTTTGCCGGCATAACGTCAATCCTCTTTTGATGATCACTGCCTGTATTTAGAAGTTGATTCTAATTTTGAAGACTTCAGTGAATTTATTTTCCTCATTTCTTTAAATGTTCTATCCTACATCACTGATAACAAGACTTTATATATAATATAGGAACATTTGGGTTCATGCCTTTTTAAGAACTCTAGCAAAAATAAATTCCTGTAGCTAAAAACTAACTTTACAAATTAGTTTGTCAGTTCTGTTTTTCATATTTTCACCATTTTCTGTTTTTTCAGTTCATGATATTATATAAGCTGTTTTCAATCTGTACATATCATGTACTGTCAATAAATGACAGATTTCGATATGTTTGTATAATTACTTTGTGGTAATTAAGATATTGAACAAAACGTGATTTTTTCACATATACTACAATTCAAAATGTTGAGGTTAACCTGGTATTTTTTTTTAAATTGGCCTCAAAATTAGTTGTTTTGTACTTTAAATAAGAGGAAATTATTATACATGGTTAAAAAAACGTGAGACATGAGTTTTATCAGAAATTTTATTATGACAAAAAGAAAAAAAGCATTTTATGATTAAATTTTGCTCTCATCAAAATATCTTCCTTTAGCCTTGATTACTGCAGCGCAAATATTTAGCATTCTTTGCAAAAGTTTCTCAAAATATAAGTTTGATAACTGATTCTATTCTTTTTTCAATGACTCTAAGAGCTCTTTTTCATTTTTTTTCATTCTTCAGTCAAGTTCATCCCATGCTAATTCTGGGGGGTGGTTTCAAACTTTTGAAGTATAGTTTACATGTAATGCCATCATATATAAATAGCGTTGTGAATATGTACAAGTCATGTATTGCCAGTTAATAACTGATTTAGCATATTTTCTACTTTTTTTTTTTACTTTAAATGTTTATGGTATTTAAATTAATTGTGAATAACTTGAATATTTTATTTCATTACCTGACTTTCTTTCCGAGACAAAATTGTGACTTTTTTCCTGTGACTTTATTACCAGCCACCATAAATTAATTGTAACTTTTTGCCTAGTTAAAATTGTGACTTTTTTCATGCATAGCATTCAACTCATTCAGAAATGTCTAAAATCTCAGCTATATAACCATTTTCTCAGATCAATGATTAAAAATGACTGTAAGTCTTAGAGAGGACCATCCTTCTTTGAACTTCATGAACTGCTACAAAAGAACAACAAACAAAGAACTGTACCAAATAACAGAAAGCACATCACTTGAAGACTTCCAACAGCAGCAACAACTACAAATGGATATCACATGTAACTTGAAGAAAAAAACAATGCTATAATCAATATATTGACGTTCCACACTACTTCAAACAAAAGCTTAGAAAGGAAACCTCCATCAATACTGGAAAGAGCAATAACAATTAGTAGACTTGAGATGCTTATTTTCCTGACAAAAACTGTTTTTGAGAGAAAGATTTTATAAATATCAAACAATAGTGACGTGAATTGCTTGGTCATTGAATGCTGAATGTTTCCTTATAAAGGAACAGCTAATATTACCATTGCCATTAGAAATGAGGAGAACAGATACAACACTTTTATTACAGCTCAATGGTAAGAGAGTGAAGAAAAGTGTAACTTGAGTAGCACTGGCTGCTTGGTCAATTAAATGCTGAATGTTGCTTATAAGGTAATGGCTAAAATTACCATTGCCATTAAGGATGAAGAAAACAGATACTACACTTTGACCCCAGCCCTATGGTCAGAAAATGAAGCAAAGCATAACATCGAGTAGCATTGACTCTTCAGTCAATGAATGCTAAATGTTTCCTTATAAGGAAACAGCTATTTTCACCATTATCTTTATTATTTTATCCCTATCATGTGGTTCTCTTTGCTTAAATCATGCAGTCAAAGATTGAACTAACATCTATATGTGAAAGGTAGTGGCGAGTTGCAAACATTGCCGACGATATGGAACGGATGACATCATGAGCATTGCTACCTGGATATCAATATAAAATTATAATTTATCACTACAAAGAGATTATCAGTAGCTGCCTAGTGTCTTGTAGCCCTTAAAAACTCCACAGACCTTCTCTACTGTGCGAATAGTTGAAACGTTGTATGAATAACTTTAATAACACAAAGAAGAGATTTGATTATCTGAAGAAAGAAAATAATGGTAAGATTTCTCACAGTTTTCTTGGTTAAGATATAACATTGTTTTAAGTAAATAGACCTTAAAATAAAAATGTAACCTCTGATCCCTTTGTGTGCTTTTCATTCTTTTCAATAACCTTGATAAAAGATGAGATGTTATGATAACAACTGCAAATAAATGTCTGATAAAGTTTTTACAAATCCGGTCAAAGTCCATAGACAAAGAAATGGAATTTAGATAAGAAATGTTGGTTATAATTTTACTGGGATGTTATATTAAACAGAACAAATTTCAAGTTAACAACAAAAAAGGTTTTACATTTGTAATCAAACAATTATTTGAAAAAAATATTCAGTCGATTAAAAAAGTTCAAGAGTTACAGAATCGAAAAGCGATTCTATTTAAATGTTACTGAAATGGTACTAGTGAGATTGACTGTTTCCATGCAGGAAGCACTAGACATTCATTCAGCTAGTATTACTTTTAGATGAAATTTATAAAATCTATCTATCAAAACAGTTTTTCTGAAAAATATTGGTTGATTGGTTTTTTATGGGTTTAAAGCCAAAATGTATTTTCGATTGTAAGAATAATTCTTTTTTTTTATTTGCATTAACATTTTTTTTAGAATATCTTTTCCAGATAGAGTTCATATTATTCAACCCATAGCTGGGGGGAGGAGATGAAGTAATACCTTTTTCAAGAGTATTTGCACATAGGTGAATGTAACAAACCAGGCAGGAATTCAAACTCGGCTTTCATTTCTCATTTTGAGCAGCAATTTGTTATACTTTTCACTTGTCAATGTTTGTGCTAACTCGAAGTCATGAGTCATTGTGACTGAGGGTTTAAGCATACTAGTCTTGTTCAAACTGATCACACCAGATTATGTGATCTCTTCTTATAAAGTCTGCTCGGGTATAAACCACAGGTGGACTCTGTGGGTGTTGAAGAAATACACATGTGCCTGTGCAGGTATCTGTAACAGGGATTGACTACCCATCCTAGCAGACAAGTTTGTTCAGAAACGAGTATATATATATATATATATATATATATATATATATATATATATATATATGTACACGTGTGTGTGTGTGTGTGTGTGTGAAAATTCAGATATAAATAAAATATATACATAAAATGGCAATATGAATAAAGACTGTAGCGGACTGGGGTTTTTCGTGTTGTTAAATTAGGAACATGTGCGTTTATTCCTGCTAGAAGAAGGTCCACTACAAGGATATGGTGGACTCAAGTTGAGTCCAACTGAAGATGTATAAAGAAAACCAACAAGACCAATATGTATATACAAGTATATGTATTAAACAACAAAATTTACAATGGACATAGACATTAACATTTGTGTTTGTGTGTGAATGTAAAGAGTTTGTATTTTGGTGAATGTTCGTATGTACGTGTATGTGTGTATAATGTTCATGGGGTCTCCAACAAATGGGGAGATGCAATCTTCTGTGAGAGCTTACATTGTAGATGTGTCCGCTAAAAATGAAGAAAAGAAAAAGATAATGAGGCAAGAAATCACCCAGTATTTATAGTGTAGGGAGAGTGCCCCCTAGTGAACAATTTGGACAATTAAGGAGGAGTTAACTTGTTTGATACTTGTTTGTATCTATATATCGGTCTTGTTGGTTTTCTTTAGATCTTCAGTTGGACTCAAATTGGGTCTGCCATATTCTGTTAGTGGACCTTTTAATATTCTATCAGGAGTTACACATGTGTTCCTAATTTAACAACACGTAAACTCATGGTCCACTACAAATCTACCGGACTACTGCCGAATTGCAGGAGACACAATAGACGAGATATTATTTCACATAATATACACAAGCAATTAATGTATATAAGCATGGACAAATAACAGGAATCTACTGCGCTACTGATGGATTAGAGGATATCAACTTTGTAAACGATTGCTACACATAATATACACACGCTATTTTTTTTTATATATAAGTATGAAGAATTAATAGAAATCTGATGCACTACTGCCGGATTAAAGGATATCAAATTTTAGAAAAATTATTATAAATGATATGCATAAGCTGCTAATGTATATAAGAATGAAAAAGTAAAAAAATCTACAACGCTATTACCGGATTAGTGTAGATTAAATTTTTGGATCATTATTACAAAAGATATGCACACAATTAATGCATATATGCATAAACAATAGACATCTATCACCGGATAAGATTATATCAACATTTGTAGCCTTTATAACACACGATATACACTCAGTGTTAATGAATACATGCATGAAGGAATACCATGAATCTACCGCACGACTGCTGGATTATAGGATATCATGTTTTTGAAACATTATGGCAGATGATACATGGACATAAAGTGGGGGATCAGTTTTCAACTATAATTAAGTACTAAACTGATCCCACAGAATTAATACATAATATATGGAAAAATATATTTAAAGACTCACTTCTCTTATTAGTAAGTGCGTAACAAAAATAGCATCTTTTTTGACAGCATACATAAACTTGTTTTATGTACTGTATCTGTTCAAAACATGGGCGACCATGGATCTCCACATCTTCCTATCCTTATAAGTAATGTTTCTCTCTTTACTATTACTCCCATTCCCTATTCTCCCATCCATAAACACAAAAATGTTAGGTTAGGTTACTCGCTTTTTACCTCTGTCACTCTTTCTGCAATATGCCTTTTGAGTGTCAAATTTTCCAAGTTCTCTTTATTTATTTCTTCTGTCTCTTTCTGATTATAAGCGTACCTTTTACCTCCATTTTTCTTAAAACTTACTTGTTACTCACATGCTCCGTCCATGATATTTTCGGGATCCTTTTGTAGATTTATTTTGTAAAATACTCCTAGATATTTAATGTTTTTCCTATTTGGTAGCCCGACTTAACGAATTTAAGCGTAGTGTTAGATTGGCAGTTAGGTCACAACATTTTGCTGTTGAAATTGCTGGATGTAACCGTAAATTTTATTCTAATAGTTTCTCTGGTCTGTGGAACTCTACTTCCAGCTTCTTACTTTGCTGTCAACTTTTCAAAAGATTTAAATGCAATGACAGATGTCATCTTCTTTTTCCTTGATTCCTGTTCTTTTTACTGTCTTTTCTCCTCAATAAGGTTTTTTCAGTGTCCTTCACTCTACTGGCTTTCTTCCTCAGTCATCACTTGCATCTTAGTGGTTTTATCGTCTTGTTTGGAGCGAAATAATTTTTAAAAAGTATGTGAGATTTGATCGATTTGTTTACAGCTCATCAACCATTTGCAAGTTATTTAAAGCCAGAAAATGTTTATAGATTGTAAGAACTTTCTTGTGATAATAATGATACAAACCCTACTAATTAACGCATAGATGGGGGAGAAGAGGTGGGTTCATAACTTTCCAAAGGGTATTTGCGTGTAAGTGCAAATGGAACTCGGCTGTCCGATTTCCAATTCCGAGTCATTATCCATTACACCACCCGCACATCAAAGCTTAAAGCACCAGGTATTCCCAAGTAGTCACTCATCTAGGTACTGACCAGGTCCAACAGTGCTTAACTTTGGTGATTTTATGAGAACCAGTGTCTGAATATGACATGACCGTAAGACTTCTTTTATAGAACCACATCTCTGTTGCCTCAAGTCTGCTCTTCATCTCTGAGGACATTGTCCAGTATTCAGTTCCATATTTATTTTTAATCAGTATCACTCCATGTAAGGCAGTAAAGCTACTAAGACACAAGGGTTTACAGGGTGTTGAAGAATTAGGAACAGAAACATTAATAATGAGCAGGAAAAGGAAAGCGATTGACATTGCATTTAAATTTTTGCAGATTAAAGTTGACTGGAAAACATCGAGCCGGAAGAGAATTCCACAAGCGAGAAGTTCGAGAAAAGAAACTGTTAGCATATTATTACTTACGTCTACATCTAGCCAGCTCAACTGTAAATTGATGAGATCTCAATATCGGTCTAGTGCTGTGCTTAAATTAAAAAAAAAACTCTAGGTACCATAGCGAAGAGCTCATCCGAACAATTACCATGAAAGTATTTATAGAAAAGACACAGAGAAGCAACCTTATGATGGTGGGAGAGTGACTGAAGCTGAGCTGCCAGATCAGGACCGATAATATTGCTGATTCTTTGGATTTTATCAAGGAGCTCAAGGAAAATATCAGGGGCACCAGACCATATGTGGCAGCAATAAGGACAGATGGTACATAGCATTTGAGAAATCTTTTCTTTGT
Organism: Acanthosepion pharaonis; assembly: GCA_903632075.3. NCBI lineage: Eukaryota > Metazoa > Mollusca > Cephalopoda > Sepiida > Sepiidae > Acanthosepion > Acanthosepion pharaonis. The sequence goes on from CAHIKZ030001220.1 coordinate 200,928, forward strand.
TTCTTAACGAAAATTTACTGTTTCTTAGTAGTTTGCTTAGCTTTTAGGAGGCATCTTTCAATGTGCCTTCGGATTCTCATATTCTGTCCTCTGTTAAGACACTTCTCAGATATTTAATTTTTCATATTTGCTTAGTTTTGACATCGCTAATTTGTAACTCCTATCTTAACCTGTTCCACTAGTTGACAACATAACATTCTGTCTTCATACAATTGATGTTTAGTCCTTTTTTTCTCACTTTCCTTTATTATTTTATAGGAGTTCCTGTTATCCGCATATCCTATATGCCAATAATAAATCCCGGTAAGACTTCCAGTTCTCTCGAGATGACCTCGCTGTAAAGGCTGAATAAATCCGGAGAGATGACACATTCTTGTCTTACGCCCATTAAAACATTATACTATATGACAAAACTAGTAACAGTATCCTTCTTTTTAATCAGTTCGCTCCAGGTAAGGAGATAATGCCACTAAGGCGCATGAGGGCTACTGAGAGTGAAAGAAAATGAAAAGACTTTAGAAGGAACCGAAAACCCAATCCTAAGCAGGAAATAAGGAATAAACCTCTACTCTTGTTCAAAAGAGGAGGTGTGTGAACCGGACTATAGGCGAACCTATCTACTCCTATTGAGGATAAATAAAATGATTAGTAAATACAATTTCAGAGGTCGGGCGGAAATGTCAAGTATAGAGTTGAGGTAGACTTTAGAAGGAACCAAAAACTCAATCTTAAACAGGAAGCATGAGATAAACCTCTACTCCTGTTCAAAAGGGAAGGTGTCTGAACCGGACGATAGGCAAACCTATCTACTTCTATTTAAAAAAATGAATAAAATAAACACGAAAAATCTTCATTTTAAAATCTTCATTTTAGAAAGAACCGAAAACTCAATATTAAACAGGAAGCATGAGATAAACCTCTACTCCTGTTCAAAAGGGGAGGTGTCTGAAACAGACGATAGGCAAACCTATCTACTCCTATTTTTAAAAAAAAATAAAATAAAGAAAATAAAAACGAAAAATCTTAATTTTAAAATCTTCATTTTAGAAAGAAACGAAAACAATCTTAAACAGGAAGCAAGGGATAAACCTCTTCTGTTCAAAAGGGGAGGTGTCTGAACCGGACTATTTACTCCTATTTAAAAAAAAAATAAACAAAAATAAACACGAAAAATCATTTTAAAATTTTATTTAGTATCGAATAATGAAATTAACAATTACTTTTTGCCGTGTATCTCATTCAATGACTGTTGAAATGATTATGTCACGCCAAGCATATTTACTCCCCACGCGGTGGGGAGTAAAGATGAAAAAAGAGATAAAATGAAGGCACAAATCATTAAAAGAGGGAGAGAAAAACAAAATTTTCATGAGGTTTCAGTAGTCACTGTTGCTTTTGACAATCTGTTGTATCCATTTCAGAAACGAATATACCCGTGTGAATACATTGGGAAAATTCAGCGTGTAACATTGCCCGTTACCCCAAGATATAATCCCTACCAAAACAAATTTACCTTCACGCTGACACACCAACGGACCTCCGGAATCTCCCTGGAAACAAAGCAACAGACTTCAAATTATTTTGAATACAAATTCATAGCCATTACACAAACATGAATTTAGAAAGAAGTTAAATAATGAGAACGCTTTATGAACTGTGGAGAAATTGACTGTTGGTCAGGCGGGAAAGGGGCATTGTACTTAGTTTGTATTGTTGAAATCCTTACTAAACAAAAGGCTTGTTATTATCTTTGCTAACTTTTTATAGTTATAGTGGTCACGTGACAGGGTTACCACGTGATCCCTTAAGTTGTATAAAAGGAGAAATCTCTCGCTCTCTTTTTCTTTTAAAAAAATTATCTTCCTGTTACCAAGTTATCAGACTTGTACATCGAGGGAAACGGCAGTCTATTTCGCAACAAGCCTTTTCTTTTCCAAATATCTAGCCATGAGAGAGTGTAGGAAGAAATGAACCCAAAAGTTTTAATGTAAAGTGGACGTCAATTCATGCGGATAACATAAATCCGGGTAATTTGCTTTTAAAGCCCCGCGCTAAGTATTGAATAAAAAATTCTGAAATCGTTGTATTTAGGTGTAAATTTACATGCTTAATTCGAAAATAACAGAGAAATTAAAAATAAAACAAATAATTATTATTTCCTTTCTAGCATTTTTTTTATTTTGTAAATATTCATGCTTTACAAATATAATTATCAATTTTTTATCTAAAAAAAAATACTTTATTTTATTATTTAACTTGAGTTTTTAATTTAAAAAGAAAGCTTTACTATAAAAAACAAAAAACAAAACAAAACAAAAAAAAAACAGTTGTCATTGCTTTTGTACACAACTTAAGTGCGCAGTGAATTTTTAGTTAAACAGGTCCAGTAATGGCGGACGGATGGACGCGACTTTCATTGTCGATAACTCCAATACGGCAGATTTCATCAAAATTTCTTTGTTATTTTTTTAATTAAGCATATAAATTTACACCTAAATACGATTCCAGAAATTTTTATTCTGTACTTAGAGCGGAGCAAATTACCCCATAATCCTCAACTTGTCATTTTTATTGCTTGCGATTTATTGACAAACAATTGAACATCAATTTAAGTGCATATTTATTTCTTGTGAGTAGAAGACCGATTTATCTTACTTATGTTTTTACATGCAGACGTAGATTTAAAAAATATACCTTCTTGTTTCTCTTTATTATAATGTGCGGCTCTATTACGCACGAACATACATACATACAAAAAAAAAACAAACAAATCATATACAACGCCAAGCATTCATTGGTTAATTAATCACCACTACGTTATTATAGGCAATTTACAAATTGCAGTAATGCGACAATTTTGTAATCGCTCTATTTTTAAGTAGTCAATTTTGTGCACTTTTGGGAGAAACGGATCACAGAAGCTTTTTTAAGTCTCCTCAAAGCTCGCTCTCTGATTGGTCGATGCCAACCAATCAGATCGTTTGCACGTGAAGAATAATTCTTCCCGCGCAACGATTTGGAGCATATAGTCGCTTTTTTAAGCCAAGATTTTTCTAATCTCAACTAGTGAGAATTCAACTTCCAAACGAATCCACGACAGTTGAAACCATGCGCCAACTTTCTCACTCACACACACCACTCACGTGCTGAACATACCCTGTACACACTCACATAAACTCTTCTTACACAGCAATATCTTTCAAGAACAATCATTACAAGAGACTCTCATGGACATTCTTCCAGTGAACTTTAGAACACTAAAATAACAGATGAAGAGAGACAACTCTTGGTTAATTCAACCTTTTCTTAACTGCATGCTTTCCTTCACATCGTTGTTTGATATTGTACATTTTGTTAAATACATATTTTATGTGTAACAATGTCTTTTCCTTATCCTTTTCTGCTTCAGCCTTGTTTCCTAATCTAAAGTTAATGTGGTGAATTCCGCCACAATAACAGACGAAAACCTACACTATGTTTTCATATTTGAATCTAGTTTCTGCAGAAGGCCTGACTGGGATTTTTGGCTCCAATAAAAAAAATAATAGACTTAAGCTATATTATATCTCATTTGAAAATAGCAACAAATTACGTAGCACTTATTGCGATAAACTGCGTTACTTAAATCGATTACTTCACTACTTATATAATGTAAAAACATTCTTAGTTGACATTAATATAAGTAACAGGTGGTTATAAAAAGGTATAGGAAATAAACCCAATTTCCAAAACGATTATATACCCACATACACACCATATTAAAACGTGCCCCCCAAAATGGATGAAAACCAACACCATGGTTTCAGATATTAATCTGTATTTCGCAACAAGATATGTGCTATTGCTTTTTATCCCTCGACCTGACCAGTCTCTCTTTGTTTGGGGGATCGGGAGCATTTTCTCCACAGAACAAACTGTTTTTTTTTTTATTCATTTACCCCAAGCAATACAACAAAGCCACCAACACGCAGAGGGCTGCTGAGTGTGATGGACATAAGAAAAAAAATTATTAAGGAGCAAGAACAATAAAAGAACAGAAATTAAGAATTAAAAATTCTTCTTTTATGTGCCGTGCCCTTTCAGGGCGTGAAAGGTCATGGCACTCCACAATTTCCTATCTTTTGTTAGCTTTTGATTCTTAACAATTCCTGTCTGTCTTTGTTTTGCTATCTTCTTCCACCAGATCGTTAAGTAGGTTAGTCGCTGTTTCTCTCTACTTTTCCGGTCTTCAGTATGCCCTCTAAGTTTTATATTTTCTAGACTTTCTTCTTTATATATGCCAGAAATTTCAACTCTTTCTGATTGTAAGTATAGGTTTTTTTTTTTTTTTTTTTTTTTTTGTGATTTCTATTTTCCTTAAGTCTTTCTCATTGCTCATCCATGTTCATTCAGTCCATGGTATTCTTAGCATTCGTCGATAGAACCACAAGTCTGTCACTTCATCTATGAAAAGTTTGTCCAGCATTCACTGTTACTCCAAGCACATATATATATATATATATATATATATATATATATAGTAATTCATCGAGTCTAGAAGAATCCTCAACAGAATGCAGAAAGTACTGGACAGCCGTTTCGTCCTATTTTGGGACTCATCAGCTATGCGCATCCACTACGAGATTCTAACTGTTTCGACACAACGCAAGCGTCATACCAACTGCACCAACAGGCCTCGGCGACAAAGAAGAAAACTGAATAAAGTCGATATAGCATCATTACTCACAAATTCCGTGGTGATACTCATCTAAGTATTCATAACCCAACGGATTGTGCCTCAAGAGCCACGCCTTTCCTTTTCCCCCGAACCGCTCCATCTCAGTAACTCTGTAAGAAATTAATGATGGATTTGTGACTGTACTTATATTAGGGACAGGTCCCCACCTTATAAATCGATAAAAAATATTTTGGTTGTAGAGTAGGAGTATACATCCTGCTCTTCCCTACTATTAGGATAATAGACTGTTCATGTTTATAAATATGGCAAGTAGCCAGATTAGAGGAGGATTTGAGTAGTATTTGATTTACTCAAATCTTTCCGTTCTATGTATGAGTATTTAATAAATGTCTTCTTTGTTTCCTCTACCTAGTCTTCTGTCCCTTCGGTACTTTTTTTCTAACTACGGCCTTCCTAATTCTCGACTATTTTGAACAAAGACAACATTACAACAATTTTTCGATTCTGAGAATTGTTGTGTCTTGAGGAAAGTCTCATGATTTCTAATCTACAAAAATTATTCCCCGAAAAAAATTTCCCTGTGTTTTAAGATTGGACAAGTCTGTTTACGTATTGCCTTTCCTTACTTTTTTTTGCGATTGGACCATTCTATTTAAGTATTGGCTTTCCCTATTTTTGCAATTGGACCAGTCTATTTAAGTAGTTCCTTACAAGTCAATCATACATCATAATGTTAACTTTTCAAACGAACACTTAAAGGATTAGATTCATAAGGCACAATGTCGGATTTACATATGGACTAGTGTGGGCTGCAGCCCTGGGGCCCCAGGACTAAAAAAATATACAAGAACAGAAGGGTCCATTTAGATTTTGATGCAGCATTTTATATACATATAGGTTTTGATGTAGCTTCATCTAACATATATAGCTTTTTTATAGACATGGAGGTGGGTGAACATACATAATAAAGGGGCTCCTATTACACCAGGGGACCTCTTAAGGCCTAAATCCATCCCTGATAAGGTATAAAAACTTACAGAACAGGCTCCTCTAAGTCCATTGCCAGTGCAAAGATGCAGGCTTGATATGAGTCCATGCCAACTTATATTACAGGATTGTATATCAGTAATGGACACTTTAAGCTCATTAAGGACGTTCGGATTTCCAGTTCCTGCAATGTAATAGAAAAATATTAGAAAGGGAAAAGGGATTTAATGTTGACTCGAAATAAATATTAACGAAATATTTCATTTCACCTTAAACCAAGCGATAAAAGGAAAGCAGGAAGAGAGTTCTGCAAGCGAGAAATGCGAAAGAAGAAACTATTAGCATAGAACTTACGGTTACGACCAGCAATTTCAACAAGGAAATTATAAGACCTAGCTGCCAATCTAATACTGCGCTTAAATTCGTGGTCGAGCTACCAAAGGGGAAAGTGCATCAGAACAAATGAGTTGAAAATATTGATAGAAGAGGTAATGGAAAGCAACGATAGGAAAGTGACTGAAGTCGATATGCCAGGTGATGTGGCAGAGGCGATATCACCCCTGAAATAATAATAATGATAACAAAGGAGGATATGCTGTAAAACAGAAAACACCAAGTGAAAGAGAGGCGTTTTCGAATAACCAAGATGTTGTAAATACTTTGAAATGTAAATGTTACAGAAGGTGAATTTAGAACACGAAATACAATCTTTTTGTAAGTGTACAAACGATATCAGATTACTAATAGAAAAATACTGGAACAATAATAATTTGGAACTTTTAAAAAAGGAAATGGATTTTGACACTATAAGAATCGAAGGTAAAATTAAGGATGTTTTGATCTAGAATTTATTTTTAAAACAAAAATCTCTGTAGTTTACAAAGAGCGGCAGAATAATTAAAAGTGAGGTGATAAACAATAGCGTTTTGTTGTGAACCTGGGAAACCAATCGATAAAAACGTAAATTGTTTATTCTCGGACGAGTGAAGTATGCCAGTACGTGCGCACTAGAAAAACATATACGTCATCAGTCTAGGACACGTGAGGCCGGTTCTCTTAATAAAGAGGCGAGCCAGCAGGTGGAGACAGAGTTTTTAGGTTCGTCTGCCTTCGAAAGCAGTCGAACTAAGTGAAGAGATGTCAGAGATTGAAAAGGAAGCGTCCGCTGTGTGTTGCTGAAGCTGAGAGCGAAATACCGCCGCTAACATCTAAGTACTGCTACTATTACTACTGAGAACGGGAACATCGAAGGTTGTAGTAGTTGCGCTAAGAACAGTCCATAAAGGGTTAAAAGGAAGGCCACATCTCTCTTTACCGAAATTATTCAAAGTATTTGTGTTTGGTTATTATTCACATACAAGAAATATTCAAACTTGTACAACAAGAATTAATTCTTTGTGTGTGTTTGCTTTTTATATATATATATAAATATATATATATATATATATATATATATATATATATATATATATATATATATATAAATAAATATATATATATATATATATAAATTGTCCTTTCAAAATCGAATCGACTTGGCTATATTTATTTTTTTCTGTTAACCTAATTCTCACCCTACGAACTCGTTGGTGGGCCAACGGAGAGCTTCCGGATTTCTACGATCTGATGACCACTCCAGGATCAAAGCAATCAAAACGTGGCTGGAGGGTGGCTTCGAATTGACATTGGGGACCGGAGACTTGTGTCTAACCTGTAATACTGGACCATATCGGACCAACGGTCGGTCTTGTTGAGTGCGTGGGTCCAGTGGGGTGAGGATACGGTGTTACAGTTATAGCTAATAACGTTGCAGATTCTTATTTGGATTTTATGAATACTCTCTTGATATAAAAAAGAAGCACCAGACCAGATGTGATAGCAATAATCGATGCAATGACGAATAGTAATCCTATAAATATGCAAGATAGATTATGGCAAAAAAAAAAAAAATTCTAGCACGGCACAGTGAACCGCTTTCCTAACTACAGACTTAGTAATTGATTCAATATAATCATTCCACTTCATGTTCAGTGGAAAACGTGAGACCAAGAAGGCACAGTGAGTTGCTCTCTTGGAGTTTAGCATTGGCTATGTTGATGAAAGGACCGGCTACTAATTATTCCTAACAACAATCCCTCATTTGAGAAATTCTGAAAATCAATCTCAAACTGATTCTGTCAATGTCTGTAATGAGACTGAAATCAATTGTTTTTTCCTCCAAAATACAATATAGTATTATGGTGTTATATAGCGTGTAAACACATGTTAATCAGTAAATGGTTATTAGTGGGAAGTAAGTGTACCTCACTCTTCTGTATTTACCATAAGTTTCTCCCCATCCTGTGATCCAGCAATTAAAGTAGTCAGTCGATTCTGGTTGGTCGGGTACCGGAAGGCAAGCTGGATGTATATTCCATGTTAACTTCACTTTCCGCTCCATCTTGATCAGTGCAATGTCGTTTGTAGGATGGAGGTTTTGCACGTAAAGTGGATGCTGAAATCGGGGAGAAAAACTTTTCTGAAAAAAAAATCTTTATTGTTTCTTGCAACAGCTAGTCCATTAAAAATAATCATATCCCGAACTGCTAATTACATGACGATGTTGTCAGTATTAGGGTGTGTGGCTAGCGTAACGGGAAGCGTAATCGGCGAACCGGGTTCAAATTCCAACCGAAATCGTTACGTTCACTTTTGCAGAGATTCCATTAGAAAAGGTATGAATCCAACTCTTTTATCCCTAGGTATGAGTTAAATAACGAAGTAGACTCTCTAGCCTTGGCTGTCAGTCAGTCTAGGAAATCATTCCGAAATCAAAACCATGGAGACGTCAACAGGAAACTATCTCCACTATTATTTCTAAAGAACTCATGGTTATTTACATTATTTACATTTTTCGGATTGTTGTCCTCGTCTTTATTGTCATGTTCCCGACATTTCGGCTGTTATACTCTCCAGCTTTCTTCAGGTGATTTGAATTTCGAATTGAACCCTTTATTTCGTCCACCGGGATAAATTGTTCTAGTTCCACGTGCCGTGTCTCTTCCCTTTAACTCAAATCTCTAAGCTTTTGTTCACCACTGCCGTAGCCAGGTACTGAACTCACAACCCTTTGGGTCAAGACACTGGATCAAACCAACGCCGTGAACATGACAATAAAAATAAGGACAACAGTTCGAACAATGTAAATAATTACAATACCTCATCTCAGAAATATAGGCAGATATTAAAGTCATGATTATTTACAAATAATTAAAATAAGGAAAATGTAGAGACAACGTCCTGACACGGCATTTAAAAGTGACTTAATAATGCTATTTGTTAAGTTTAGCTTAGTTTGACACAAGGAGTGATACACAACTACTTCAACCATCGAATACACCATTGTAATTGTATTGTGATACACTGTAATTGTCACTTTTATCTTTTTATGATCACTTACATCCTAAAGGGACATGGCATAGATGATTACTTTGAATTCAAAACCGTAGTGAAGGCAACAGGAAACCACTCCACTATCTTTCCCAAGATGTCATTACAATTCACAGATGATAAAGGAAAGGGAAGATGTGGAGAGCCATGATCGCCTACATCCTGAAGGAATATAGCATAAATGACTACTCTGAATTCGAAAGCACAGTGAAGGCAAAATGAACCCTCTCTACTATCTTTCATAAGTATGCATAGCAATTCACAGATAATACCGAAAAAGGAATCTGTGGAGAGCCATGATCATCGACGCAAGGAGAAATAATAATTTTACATTCCAGCAATTTATTTGTTTAGTTATTTTATTCTAACCTATAAATCTTTGTCGTAATATCATTTTCGGAATGTTACGAACAGTGACATTTAACGGGTTCGTCTTGCAAACTGTTGACTTGTAACAAAATCAATGGTTCATTTTTTTGCGTAGCATTGGTGGAAAGTTTTTCTTTTTTCTTAAATAATGTTCCCTTCATCCTTAATTCTAAAAAACTGCATTGCCAATATGAATTTTTATAGGATATCAAATGATTATCCTTTATCCGTTCAAACTCAGCCATTGTTCTGCCGAAACCGCCTAAAACCAGAAAAGTGCTTGGATGCACGGGCTGGAGTCAACTTCAGAACGGACTTCGCTGTTGGTTTTAAAAAATTCGCTAATGATGATCTGGATCACCGAGATTATTTTTTTAAACTGACCTCCTCACTGTAACACAAAGTATTTATTTTTTCATGTAGTGTGCCCATCCGCGTACATATAGGCCAAGGACAAAAACTGCCAAATCCCCGCGACTACTGTCACTGTCATGCTGGCGCCTATATTACACCGACCACTACCTTTTTTAGTGCAATGAGGAAGATGCTGCTGCAGGGTTGGGATCCCTGAGACCTGCCGCCTTCGTTCATCTAAATTGAGAAGAACAGATACTACGCATTGATCTCAGTTCGAAGGTCGCCTGATCGCGGTCGTAAGCTGTCACTCAACGATGAATAACTGAGCGTTGAGGGCGAAGCTTGGGGTAAAATTTACAGCAACCAGAAGACATTTGGCAACTAACAATAAGAACGAGATAAAAGGACCTAAAAGTAATCTTTGACTGTCATCTCAAATACTAATAATAATAATAAGCAAAACAATCAAAGCTAATCGCCCAGACAACGTGATCAAAGACTACAAAACAGAATGTGCTTCCTTACTGACATGGCAGTCCTTGCAGATTGTGATGTATCTTTGAAGATCTTCAGAAAACTATCAATACACAAGGATCTTGAACTGGAAATCTAAAAAATATGGCGCATGAAACATCAGTAATTCCAGTTGTAGCTGGAGTCCTCGGTTTCATTGGAAAAGGTTCCGTTAGAATCATTAAAGGGATTCCAGGCAACCCATACCTTAAAGAAAACCTAAAATTCTATTCACAAGTAAAACTCATATCTTACGAATAGCTTTATCTATGTAAAATGTGTGCGACCTTAGGGTGTTTTTATTTATTTTCTTTTTATAAAAAGTGTTCAGGAGAAAATGTAATGATGCCATTTCTTAGGTTTGGTCTCTGATTGGGGCCCGGAAGGAAATGAGTATATAACAGAAATCAAAGGAAATAATCACTTCAGATTACACTTTGGGCGTTTTCGTTTTTATTTGTGATTTCGTTTTTATTAATATTTTAAAGTTATGAACTATCCTCTTTGATAAGAGTTGATTGAAAATTGGCCGCTTAAGAGGATTTACTTTTGTTTTCAATATTAATTTCCAACATGTTTCCGTTTCTTTGTGCTATATTTAAGTTTCTTTTTATCGCCAAATTGTTAACAGTTTTATACGACACTGCATTGTGGGATACAATCAAGAGAAAAACGTCTAGCCAGTATTATATAAGTAAAACTTTTCGCAGTTGCACGTAAGCAATACTCACGATAAAGTATTTGTTAACTCCTACAATAATCTCTGATGAAGTCGGTTGGTTCAGGTTGTAGGCTCCCAGGGTAACCCGTAAATATTTCGTGTCCAAACTGAAAAGAGAAAAAAAAGTCAAATGCAAAAATTCAAATCTTCAGCATTACATTATCGGATGTTATAGGGAACGAGAACAATATATCACTAGATTAAATAAAGGGTTTAGTACGAAATTTCCTGAAGGTCACCCGGATTGACAAGCCCCTGATGAAGGTCGGTGGGTACAGTAGTTGAAACGCTGTGGTAATAACAACAAAAGATGAAGATAAGAGTTTGCCTATGAAGCATATATTCCCAAAGTGTGAGCCGCGAGATATTCGAAAATATACCCTACACACCAGGAGAGTGAGGGTATAAACGCTAATCTTTCGATGACATTTATTAACTTGTGTTCTCAAAAACATAATTTAATTAATAATGTTTTCTTTGTTTTTTTTTTTAATCATTTCACTCAAAGTGAGGCGATAATGTCACTAAGACGCAAATGGTTACTGGGAGTGAAAGAGAATGAAAGGACTTTAGTGAAGAGAAAGGACAATAAAAAACAGAATTCAGGAAGACAGAAGATGGAGATTGTATTTCAGTGTTGGAAGATTGTAGGTAGAAAGAAGCCAGAAGAGTGCCGCACAGGCGAGAGGTGTGAGAAAAGAAGCTATTAGAATAGAACTTGCGGTTACACTAACAATTCAACAGTAAAACGATGAGATATAGCTGACGATCAAGTAGTACGCTTAAATTCATTCGTCGTAACAAGGAAGAAGCAATATTTATTTTGAGTAATGTAAAAATGTGGCACAAAGCCAAAAGTGGGGATAGAGGATGGCTGGTCTTCAAACTGTCTTATCTTAAACTTAGCTAGCCACGATTACTGACCCAAACATACCACATTATACCTTACACCAAAACAACATATTCTTAAAAAAATCATGCTTTTTGCTGTAAGGGAATATCCCACACTCCCTATCGCCTATGTGGAATGACTATATCAGTAGCTATATATGGTAAACACAGGATATACCTGGGAGCTTGCTTCGGGAATTAGTTGGAGATTCGTCTCCAGCTGTGCTGGTCGAACTCTTTGCTTTCGGTCAGAGAGGAACCCAGACGAGGCTATAACGAAGGGCAAAGTTTCGTCTGGGGTGGTAAACAGCAACCCGACCCCGTGTATACAGTGACTACGGAGAATTTTTCGCTGAGCCAACGAGCTCGGTTTTGCCCCGCATTAAAAAACGGCCTTATGCCACATCCTGCCTCGCGGGGAGGTAAAGTAAGGTAAGGTAACCTTGCTTCGGGAATTACTAGCTTGCCACCCGATTCCCTGTTTTTCAGTCGTGTATTCTCTTTTACAATAAACCTCTCTTCTTTCATCTACGCGCGTGTTGCTGTTCCTTCACTCAAGTACCACCTTTGTCTGTTTGTAACTTCTTTAATGATACAACACCTTTATGTTTACATTTTTAGTACAAGCAATGGCTGCCGTGTGGTTGGTGATAAAGTCACAGAAACTAGTTACAGTTTTGGTTAGAAAAAGTTTTTTGTGAGTGGCATGTTTGATATACATGTATTTTACACGAAGCGTAAAAACTAATTTTCACTAAATCCAAATATTGTTGACCCACAACAGTACTGAGATCCGAGATTTCCACTATACACGCTGTCACAGGATTAGAATTAGAGCAGTGATTCTCAACCGCCGTGCCGCGGCAGTCTATTGTGCCGCGCGCTCCTCTTAAGTGTGCCGCGAAATATTGTCACGACATATTGAAGAAATCGCGAAAAAGCTCCAGGCATATGTTTCACACTAAATAAATTGCACAAATAGTTGTATAGAAACATTGAAATAAAGTAAGTTCATATTTGTGTGTGTATTTTTTAAATCTACGGTTTTATTTCATAACATTTTAATGTATACCCTTTAAAAATTTTGCTAAGTGTGCCGTGATATTTTCATTTGTTCCTAGGTGTGCCGTTGCTTAAGAAGGTTGAGAAACACTGGGTTAGGGATTCTAGGGGTGGGGCTAAGAAAATCATATTACAGAAACAGTGCTAACATTGTTTTGTTTCTTTTTTTTCTGTGATTTTTTTCCCGTAACAAACATGTTGAAATTAACTGTAAAAAAAAAAAAAGAAAAAAAAAAGAAGACGATTGTGTAATTTTTCTCAGTGGGTCAGGTTTTCGATCAACTCTTTTCAAAGAAGATCGTTGATAAGTTTAAAATATGAAACAATAGAACAAAATTACCAATAAAAATGTTTATTGTTTAACATTTTAAACTTATCAACGGTACTTTTTGATAAGAGTTGATCGAAAAGCTGGCAGATCAAGAGAAATACGGCCTGTTTTGTTGTTTTTTTTTTTTTTTTTTTATTATTATTATTATTACTACTACTATTACAGATAATTACGGTGGAGTAATGGATAGCGGCTCGGATTGTGGAATAGGAGAGCCGAGTTCGAGTTCCACTCGAATCCATTACATTCACTTACGTGCTAATACCCTTGTATGAATCCTCTTCTTCTCAGACAGACTGAGTTCTATAGCCTTGGATGGCAACTGGTCTACCGTAGAATGAAATGCTGGAAAAAATCTGCCTCGTCAGTCATGTATTGAAAAATACATGATCGCCTAAGCGTGCATTACACATAACTAACTGACCGTTAGGAAATTGTTTAAGTACTTCAAATATTTTGTAAAATACTCCTAGCTATTTAATATTTTTCCTCTTTGGTAGCCCAACTTCACGAATTTAAGTATAATGCTAGATTGGCAGTTAGGTCACATCATTTTCCTATTAAAATTACTGGATGTAACCGTAAGTTCTATTCTAATAGTTTTTCTTACACTTCTAGCCAATCGAATTCTCTTCCAGCTTCTTACTTTCCTGTCAACTGTTCAAAAATTTTTTAATGCAACCTCAGGTGTCATCTTCTGTCTCCTTGATTCTTGTCATTTCTCTTCACTCTACTGTCTTTCTTCCGCAGTAACCACTTGCATCTTAGGGGCTTTATCGCCTTGTTTGGGGTGAAATTATTTTTAAAATATGAGTTTCTGAGGTTTGACTGATTTGTTTACAACTTATCAACCTTTTACAGGCTATTTAAAGCCAGAAAATATTTTTAGATTGCAAGAGCTTTTTGGGAATAATATCTATTTACTGATACAAGTCCTACTAAGTAATTAACCCATAGCTTGGTGGAGAAATGGTGGATTCATACCTTTCCCAAGTGTGTTTGCGCGTAAGTGAATATAACGAACCCGACTTGAACTGGAACTCGACTCTCTGATTTTCAATTCTGAGGCGTTATCCATTACACCATCCAAGCTTACAGCACCTGTTATTCTCTAGCAGTCACCCATCTAGTTATTGACCAGGCTCGACGTTACTTAACTTCAGTGATCGTACTGGAACCAGTGTTTTAATGTGATATGGCTGTAAGGTAAATTGCAGTGGTGATGACTTTAAAATAAAATATGATGCAATAACTACATAGTTTCTTTTTTTTTTTTTTGAAGGCCAAAGACCCATTTAGGCTTTCCTCAAGAACTAGTTTCAAATCCTGTCCATAGGGGGAGTTTTCAGTTAATGCATTACAATATTTGTCGTTGTTATGCTCCGTCGCAATTAGATCTCATTCTGCATGTTGGCCGGATGTGAACGCCACGAAGGCAGAAAACGAAATAAAAAAAGTCGTTTTCTGCGCATTAGGCTCCACGCATCACATCCAGACTATGAAGTGAGTTCTGGCGGTGGCCAGTCACGATCGTTCCCGCCGGAGAGAGAAATGCATCTGGCGACTACCAGACCTGCTTAAAAGCAGACCTCTGACAACGACCAGGACAGTTGGCTGTCTCGCAGGGCGCTGCTGCTGCTACTGTTGCCATGACCTCGTCACCATGACAACAGAGTTGCGGCCCGGCCGTCACGTAGGGCACTACTACCATCACCTTCGCCGCCTTCATCGCCACCACTCAACATGAGCGCACCTCTCAACGACCGTTACGACTTCCTGGCTTGACCAACTACCTCGGCTATCCAGCTTCAACTTCAAGCATCTCAACCTCGACTCCACCCAGCGGAGCTATACAGCTTCAACTTCAAACATCTCAACCTCGATTCCGCCCCGCTTCATCGATACTAACCCTCGTCGTCACCTCGACCTGCCTTGATTCGTTTACAAGGCATTTCTTTCGCAGTCAACATAGCAAACTCCGTTCCATAGAACAGGCTTATCATCCCCCGCCGTCACCTCGACCTACCTCGACTCGTTTACAAGGCATTCCCTTCACAGTCGACACCAGCGACCTCCCTTCCACAAAAGCCTACCTCGACTTGTTTACAAGGCATTTCCTTCACAGTCGACACCAGCGACCTTCGTTCCACAGAACAGGACAACCAACTCCCGCCGTCACCTCGGCCTACCTCGACTCATTTACAAGGCATTCCCTTCACAGTTGACACCAGCGAACTTTGTTCCACGGAACAGGTCTACAAAACTACGCCAATCCAACGTCACCCCGGTTCAATACAACAGGTCTACCAACCAACGAAACGACTTACTACCGTGAAAACTCGATCAACCAAACGTGCACCAACCGTATCCTGTGACTTCGGCCAGGCCGGCACTAGGAATGGGTCAACTCCCGGCGCTACGCTTACACCAGATCGCTATCCTGACGATCGCCCACCGAAACTGTCATTTCACTTAGCTTTGACATAACTGTAACTACCCTCCACTGTGATCTCGATCAAGCAACACAGGCACCAATCGTATCCGGTAGCCTCACACCAAACCCACACGAGAATTAGGTCAGTACCCGACGCTATCTTCACACCCGACCGCCACTCTGACGACCGGCAACTCAAATTGACGTTACATTAATCCTTCAACGTCTCTGTACTCTCTACCAACAATAAACGTTGTTCAAATCTAATCCTCGTTATTTCTTTCTCTTGCTACCAAACGCTTAATATAACATCATTTTCTTTGGAAACAGATTTATTCTATTGTACGTTGATAATTAAGCCTGAACACAAGCATAAAAGTAAAAATCAATGAAATATTCAGTTGTTTAGGCATCTTGAATGGAAGGTTATAAACTAGCCAGGGTATGGTGGTCTAGGTAGTTATCAGTTATGAATGAGTTCCCATCATATACCGGTATAATTAATTTGGACTTGTGTAATGATTAAAAGAAAATATACAGAGTGTTGATAAATACAAAATAAATTTTTATATATCACAATATAATACAGTAAGTTAAAAGGTGAAAGTTCAAGTTTTAATAGTTCAAGTGTAAAATTTCAAACGGATACGAAAGATAAAAAGAAAAAGTACGGGAGTAAGTAAATATATGTATGTATGTTTAAATAGATATATATATGTATGTTTAAATATATGTATGTATGTATGTATGTATGTATGTATGTATGTTTTAAATAATGTATATTTGGGCAGTGACTGTTCTTTCAAACATGTTCTATTAAATATAACAGAAAAGGAAAATTTGATGAACTAGAATTTTTTGCAATACGCTGAACCTCAGATTAAATTAAAGAAATTATTAAATATCGAAGTAGGTTTTTTGCCAAATTATTTTTCCAAACAAATAAGCGTCTTCAAATTTCATCGATTGGTTTGCAAAATTGAACGAAACCTAGAGTTTGTAAATCTGGAGAAAAACTTCAACAATATTAAATACTGTTAGTATTTCAACATGCGTTAACATGTTGCAAAAAAATTCTAGTATATATAAAATTTAAAGAAAAGATATGCAAAAAAGTATTGTATTTTTATTAAATAAATATTTGTTATTTTAATCATTAAATTATTTTGAAAATAGTTGGAGTATTTTGTATGTTAAATAATAAAACTTCTTCCAAAAGATTAATGGAAATTTATTGTACTAAGCTACGCACCCTAGTATAACCAACTGTATTTTGTATCCCCTTACCTGTTTGCACTTCTCCCCATAATTTGGTTTCGATCGGTCAATGTATGGCTATTTTGGAGGGTGTAACGGACGGACTAACAGAAGTCGCAGAATTTTATATATAGTTTTTTTTTATTTAGTCTTTTTACATTTTTACATTTTTTCCGTTTGGTAGGAGTAAGGGAATGCAAAAATTGTCCGTAATATCTATTGTTCAAAGCGCTTTTGGCCACTTCTTAATTCATTTTCATGAGGCGGGGGGTTGTTGTTAATTTCTTTTCATGTTTGTCCGTTTAAGATGTAATTTTTGTGATGTTGAAATAGTAGTAGCATATATTCCAAGCACAGCTAATTGAATGTGGATGGAATTCGAGTTAGCGTATTTCTATTTTAAAAGGCCTTCAAGCCACCATTTCCGCTGCTAAATAAGGTGAGATTTATACTGGGTGCTAGATGTTTTATGTAAAGTGCCTCCATCACGGCTAGATGCCTTCGGTTACGGGACCTAGAAAGGATAATAGTGTTATCAACCAGAATTTTCCCTTTTTATGACACTTTGGTCAGTTAAGTGAACGTGTATGTATTCAAATGTAATAGCCACCGCTTAACCACGTGATGAAGGAAGGTATGTTTGTTTTCAATGTAGCAAGGACGGTTAGCCGTCTAAGTTCGTCAGATACTCGTGCAAATGTTGTATTTCGTCTTTAGATATGTTACGATGACCGCAGCATCAGAGTATGAACAAAATTAATTTAAAAACTCTATTTTTGGTTAATTTTCCATCTGTTTATATGCACATCTACAGAGCCACTTTGAAAAGGCCACTCGATTCTCATTGGCTCGCGACCTTATATCCTGATTGTGAATACTTTCTGTTTGGTCAAAGTATCTGTTTTTAGAGAAGTTGAAATTTTTGTCCTTGTCATTATTTGTTTATTTCTTTTCTTATATCCTGGTTGTGAAAGCTTTCTAAATGTTTGGTCGAATTATGGATTTGTTTGTCTGTCGAATTTTATTATCCGTCTATTTTTAGAGATGGTGAAATTTGGATCTTCTTATTTATTTATTTCTCTATCATTCCAAGAGAAATGCGTTAGTTAAAAATAAAACACGCCTGAAAGAAAACTTACTGATACATACAATGACTAGCTGTAATTATCCACTGATTATTAATCAACGTTCCCCCACATAGATGTTCGTAAATGCCAAAATTGTTCATCCATTCAATATTGACTTGCCATGGCCATGATCCTGGGAGAGATGGAAAGGCTGGAATGATACGTGGTAAGATTTGGATGCCGCATTCTCCTGTTAATAGAGATAAAATAATTCAAATGTTATTTAGAATATACGAACTTATAGATTCATTACAATTTTGGGTTGGATGTAGTTAAAACAAAAGAAAGAAATGAGAATTAATTTTTTTTGAAATGATTACTTATATGATTCGACTGGTTCGATTAATAAATAGTCATTTTTTCATCTCGCTGTGCAAGGACGAGTCATTTTATTTTTCTGACGCCATAATGCGATGGTAAGCTAAAATAATTCTGAATAGCAAGTTCCGATTTTCTGCTTTTAAAGTACTGAGTAGATGTAGTAGAATTGTGCGATTTATTGATTGATTGATTGATACTTACTTCGGTCTCTGATAATATTTGTTCCAATTCTCTTTCCAAGACAAAATATGAACGAAACTATTTTTTCAAATATTTTTTCCTAGGCGGGAATGGGAGAAGAGAGAACGTCAACTCTCTTATCCCGAATATTAAAAAAGGCGCTTACGATAACAAACAAAACTCGAAACTACTGCATGAAATTTGAAAGGTGCAAACTATTATTACAAAGACATTAAACACTATAGCAAAGTAGAATTTTTACAAAAGCTTGCGCAAAAATTTCCTTTCGTGCGCTTTATTATGGACAAGGCAAGATAACATAACAAAATTATAGAAATTATTAACTCTAAAAAAAGATTTACAACACAATTTTTCAGATCATGAAAAAAATCGTACAGATGATGATAAGAAAATTGTTGAAAAAAAATTACTCTTTACAAAGAGATAATAGATAAACGAAACAAACTTTAGTTTACTTCACAAGCGACTCTGGGAATTTTAACGATATTTTGAAACGTCTTTCGGTTTTCATTCTGCTTGGTTACTGTAACAATGCGATTTCTCACACCTCCTTAAGAGATAAGTAGAGAAATTTCTTTTCCTTTTAAGTTCACATAATTATCTCAGTTTCTTAGGAATTTCGTCTCCAGTCCATATTTGAGTCAACTTAATTGCTAGAGTTTTCAGGATTCCTGTCTCCAGTCCGCCTTTGAATTGGCAAACATAAAATTTTGTCAATTATTTTAGATAATCATAAAAGTAGTATCCTTTGAAGAAACTGACCACCTAGCCAGCTTGTTGGGGGAGGTCTACTTTTCCGGAACACGTGGACAGATAAGAGTGGGACCCCAGTCAATATCCATATCAACAGAGAGAGGTAGGAAGTCAGGTAACCAGCAGCCAGTAAGTAGGTAACCAGCTGCGAGGAAGCGACCAGCAAGCAGTGAGAAATCAGCAGTCGCCTAGATGGTCAGTGAATGTAAGTGTCCTCTTTCGGTGGCCGGAAGTTAGTAAGATAGCAGTTCATCACTTCGACCAGTTGAAGGAAGAATACTATGTTTAAGCGAGAAATCGTATTGTTGCTATTTCTCAACCAGTGTCTTGAAAAGCATTTGTCGTTATTTTTTTGTTGAATACGATCACGATCAAGGAGACAAAAGTGTGAACATAGTGAGTCGGGTGTATATACAGACACGGCCGGCCTTAGGTGTCACCGCATGTTGTGTAGTAAATGACGTGCGGACTACGTCGTCACACTACCATATGTTTAACGACATTTTTTTAAATTCCTTTCTTTTCACTGAGTTTCTTTTTCGTGGTCGGCTTAAAGGTTCTTTTTTGTCGTCGTAGAAGTTGTTAGTGTAAATCCTTGAGAAATGCCAAAACCTTTTAGCCTTTTGCTCTCCTAGTGACTTTCACGTGTGAACGCCTAAATGCCCTTCAGTCCCCAGCCAACCTCCTTCGTATCCAAAGTTCTTTCTGGTGTTATTATTCCAAATTTGAAAAACAAAAAAGAAAAAAATGATCCCTAGCAGTCTGCCGTGACTGCTATTTTCACTTCGAATGCTATATACTTTAAATTCACTTGAAGGCAAGACTTTTCTTCTCTCTGTCGTAAAAACAGAATTAATATTTGTTGAACAGAGGACTAACATAAAACCAAGCAAGGAACGAACTCGCTAGCAACGGCCTGCTCATTATCTATATCAAAATGATTTTACTCTTGTATGTTTGTAAATTGTTCACCGTAACAGCAAAAAAACTGCACATTGTACTGAGATATTTACTAGCACAACACCATTAAAATGCTCTAATTTGGAGAATTTCTAGTCCCATTCGCAACTTTATAATAATATAATGCTGCCGTACGTATTTACCTCAATAATTAATATTATAATGATTCGACTTCTCAAGGTAGATAACTTTAGGTAAAAAAAAAAGGATGGCGATGATATATTTAAAGAAAGAAGAGAGCGTGAGTGAGTGGATTTTTACGTGAGTAAGTAGTTGCACAGGCTCAGACTCATTCCCTTCTAGAACACAGTGACAAAGGTCCACGAGGTCCAGGGCGGCTGGTGGATTATTAACTACATCAAACCTCCTTTAAATGACCTTTTCGCTGGGATTAAAATGTATTATCTGTTCATTTCTCTGCTCTGCGTCTATTTTCGTTCAATTCCTAGAAGAAAAGAGATTGCCTACTCCTCTGGATTCCAATCTTGAGCAATACTTCCTCATTGCACCGAAGAAGCAGGATTGATGGATACAAACGCCAGCATGACATTGATACACTCACCAACACCGAGTGAGGCCCGATTCTGCATTGGGTGGCTTTAGGTATACTTTTTAGGACAACCCGCTGGACACCTGGCTCTTTTGCTATTCTGAGGTGACACCGAGTACAAAGCTTACTTTGGTATCTCTTAAGATGAAACCAGCACATACTGGGGTCATCACAGATAACCTCTTATATGAAAGGTTCATGATGGATATTACGTTTGATTCATATCTCTGGCATTTCCTGACGGAAATCATATACTACAAATTCACTTTACAACTTACGTTCTCAACAGGAGCAAATCGGACTTAAAGGAAGAGATTCCGATGGAACTAGCGTCCCAAACCACGAGAGTTTCTTTTTCTTTGTCGTTTGCTTTAGTGGTCCAAATGACACGTATTTTTGTGTTAAAAGGCAGCAATAAGAGAGTAAAAGAATAAAATAATAGCAATAAAGAAGGGTGCATATAGCAAGAAATCTGAGATAAAAAACGTTACAGTAATGAGATGGGGAAATACTAGTAATAAAATAATATGGAAAACGATACTTCTAAAATCAACAATAAGAGGAAATAAAATTAGTAATGAAATAATAATGGTGAAAATGCTTGAACTAAAAAGCAACAATAAGTAGGAGTGAAACTAGTGATAAAATAATAATAGTAAAAATGATTCATCTGAAAAGCAACAATAATAAGAAGGAGTAAAACTAGTAATAAAATATTAATAATGAAAATGCTTCATCTAAAAAGCAACAATAATAAGATGGAATAAAACTAGTGATAAAATAATAATAGTAAAATGCTTCATCTAAAAAGCAACAATAATAAGATGGAGTAAAATTGGTGATAAAATAATAATAGTAAAATGCTTCATCTAAAAAAGCAACAATAATAAGATGGATTAAAACAAGTAATAAAATAATAATGATAAAAAAATGCTTCATCTAAAAAGCAACAATAATAAGATGGAATAAAACTAGTGATAAAATAATAATAGTAAAAAAATTTTTCATCTAAAAAGCAAATAAAACAATAAGATGGAGTAAAAACTAATAATAAAATAATAATAATGAAAATGCTTCATCTAAAAAAAGCAACAATAATAAGATGGAATAAAACTAGTGATAAAATAATAATAGTAAAAATGATTCATCTAAAAAGCAACAACAGGATGGAGTAAAACTAGTAATAAAATAATAATAATGAAAATTTTTCATCTAAAAAGCAACAATAATAAGATGGAGTAAAACTGATGATAAAATAATAATAGTAAAATGCTTCATCTAAAAAGCAACACTAATAAGATGGAGTAAAACTAGTGATAAAATAATAATAGTATAAATGCTTCATCTAAAAAGCAACAATAATAAGATGGATTAAAACAAGTAATAAAATAATAATGATGAAAATGCTTCATCTAAAAAGCAACAATAATAAGATGGAATAAAACTAGTGATAAAATAATAATAGTAAAAATGCTTCATCTAAAAAGCAACAATAAGATGGAGTAAAACTAGTAATAAAATAATAATAATGAAAATGCTTCATCTAAAAAGCAGCAATAATAAGATGGAATAAAACTAGTGATAAAATAATAATAGTAAAAATGCTTCATCTAAAAAGCAACAATAATAAGAAGGAATAAAACTGGTGATAAAATAATAATAATGAAAATGCTTCATCTAAAAAGCAACAATAATAAGATGGAATAAAACTAGTGATAAAAAATAATAATAGTAAAAATGCTTCATCGAAAAAAAGCAAACAATAAGATGGAGTAAAACTAGTAATAAAATAATAATAATTAAAAAAATGCTTCATCTAAAAAGCAGCAATAATAAGATGGAATAAAACTAGTGATAAAATAATAATAGTAAAAATGCTTCATCTAAAAAAGCAACAATAAGATGGAGTAAAACTAGTAATAAAATAATAATAATGAAAAATGTTTCATCTAAAAAAGCAACAATAATAAATAAGATGGAATAAAACTGGTGATAAAATAATAATAGAAAAAATGCTTCATCTAAAAAGCAAAATAAATAAGAAGGAGTAAAACTAGTAAAAATAAAATAATAATAGTAAAAATGCTTCATCTAAAAATCTAAAACAATAATAAGATGGAATAAAACTAGTGATAAAATAATAATAATGAAAATGCTTCATCTAAAAGCAACAATAATAAGTGGAATAAAACTAGTGATAAAATAATAATAGTGAAAATGCTTCATCTAAAAAGCAACAATAATAAGATGGAATAAAACTGGTGATAAAATAATAATAATGAAAATGCTTCATCTAAAAAGCAACAATAATAAGTAGGAGTAAAACTAGTGATAAAATAATAATAGTGAAAATGCTTCATCTAAAAAGCAACAATAATAAGAAGGAATAAAACTAGTGATAAAATAATAATAATGAAAATGCTTCATCTAAAAAGCAACAATAATAAGAAGGAGTAAAACTAGTGATAAAATAATAATAGTGAAAATGTTTCATCTAAAAAGCAATAATAATAAGATGGAATAAAACTCGTAATAAAATAATAGTGAAAATAATGCTTCATCTAAAAAGCAACAATAAGATGGAGTAAAACTAGTGATAAAATAATAATAGTGAAATGCTTCATCTAAAAAGCAACAATAATAAGATGGAATAAAACTAGTGATAAAATAATAATAGTAAAAATGCTTCATCAAAAAAATAAAATGAAATTACTGAACTAAAACAAAGATTGCGTAGAGACTCAGAGAGGAGCTGTGTGTGAAATACGACGGCAGATTTATATGAGTTTTTCATCTATCATGACTTTTGTGGCTGAATATACGGAATGTGAATTTAAGTCTTTTTGTTTATTTACGAGTTCACACGATTTGTTTTTTGCTTTGGAGCATTTCATCCAGCCTAAATGTTGTGATAAAAAGCGACATCAGAGTAAAACTACTAATAAAATAAGACAGAATTTTACATACACGGATTATCTTGATATAGACATGTCAATTACCAAAGGATGTGTCGTATTTGTAAAGTCAGGTTTTGTAAGGCCAAAAATCTAATTGTGCCCTCAGAGTCAATGTTTTTCGTTCCCAGTACACGTCACCTTTATAAACCTGTTCAAATGAATCTTAGACCGAAAATAAATGTGAAAGATTTTCACCTGAATGCAAAATACTGTGTGTATTAACACACTCCTAGTTTGTGTCAGCAGTTGAAATTTTTTTTTTATATTTGTGCATAGGTAGGAGAAGTTGTAGGTACCAGAATGTAACACCTGGATGATAGTGACGATTCTTAGGTCACGTGGTTTAACTAATCCTGAAAAAACAGCTGAAGATTATGACCTGAATAATGTCAAAGTACGTAATTTTGCACTTTACATTTTTAAACATAATCTCATAACGAAGGCAATTTTTTTCCAAATATTTTTTTCTTTGTAGCAATTATTACCCTGTTAAAGATCGCATTCTTTTCAAAGGACAGCTTCCAACGGATATATTAAAAATTCGTTTCGGGGTCAAAGACAAAATGTTCAGACTTTTTTTCTTTTTAAACCTTAAGGACCAATCATTTTTCGGTCGATATAATTAAAATTCGTTTCGGAGGCAACGACACAAAATATTCAGACGTTTTCTTTTAAAACATTAAGTGACATTAATTTTTTTATGGATATATTTAAAATGTGTTTCTAGGGCGAAGACACAAAATATTCAGGTCTTTTCTTTTTAAATATTAAGGAACAGTTTTTTAATGAATATAATCGCTAATATCGTTGGAAATTTCATTTATCTATCTTCCTTTAGATATGGGTTAAATAACAAGTTAGACTGGGCTCTATTACCTTGAGCGGCAGCCAGTCTAGGAGAAGAAAACTGAAATAAAACCCCCACTGCTTTCAGGGTATCTTCGGGGAAAAAAATTGGGACCCGGAAGGCGGATGGATGGCGTACTCCATCACTTTTCGGCAACTCTTGGAGCTGCGCTGTTACCAAACTGCACTGGTTTTTCTTTTAGACTCTACTAACAACGCCGTGAGGAGGATCCTGACAAAAAAGTAGATCTCCAAATCTTCTACTCATGTTTGCAGCGTTCTGCATTACACCATCTTTTCCAGAAACGGACGCAAAAAGGAATGGCCGAAAAATAAATATTTTTCTTGCTTACAATCTCTTTTCATCCATTGCAAATGCTTGTGTGCATATGACAGGCTATAAAAGTATTCCGTGAGAAACTCATTCGTGGTTGAGTTGGTGAAGGCTGTTCTATATATCTTACCATGATTTTCTTAATTCTGGATTCATTATGCGATGCCTGTCTGACAGATTTGGTCTATTGTCAATAGTCCAACGGCATCTACGCGACTTTGTGAGTGATTGCTTATTTTTCACCCGTACGCCTCAGACTTACTCTTCAAGGACAACCGACTTCGGATCCAAGTCTGGACCACCGCTCTGACCTTTACCTGTACCAACTAATTATTCTGCAGCTGAAGCCCGAGCCTAAACCACATTCCAAGAATGCGGACGAAGAGTTGATGTTCTCGCTTCTCCTAGAAAATCCTTTTACTACTGCAAACAAGCTCTTAGTAACTGAAGAAGTGAAGAAAAATTTGAAAGAATTTGAGAAATGCACGGAAGAATTCGGTGAGACTATACAAGCTATACGGTTCTAATTCAATTTCTTTCAACCAAGAAATATGGCAGTCTCGTCGATTACAATAGCGAGTTGGTGAATCAACAACGGAAGTGACAAATGATCAAATCTGTCAAAGACTGTCAACGCTTTCGTCCATTATGCTATTCCCTGAAATTCTAAATTCTGTGGAGAGTTGTGTCACTGGTCTTGGTATTCATTTATTGGAACTTCGGAAATAAAACGAACTGACTGAAGTGAAGGGTTTAAACAAATAATATATACTTATTTATTTGATTTAGATTGTAGTAAGTTCTTTGATATTTGATGTAGCAAAAGTTCGTTTATAAGATCTTGGTAGCAGCCTGGAGAAAATCCATTTCAGTTTGGTAGTGGGTAGTTTCGGGGTAAGTGAAGAAAAAAGGGGTCATGATCTTAGTTCGAACAATTTATACATTAATGATAACGAACCATCTTAAAATATAAGGCTTTATTTTTTACCACTTCAATGAGGATCTAGAGTTTTAGTGACTGGATTACAGTGATCCCTCGCTAATTCGCGGTTCTACTATCGCGGATTCACGACTTTGCGGATTTTAAAAATATATATATGGAAAATATATCGCGGAGTTTCTGGAAAATTCTAGAAAAATCGCGATATATGAACACCTAAAATTTTTCATTAAACCCATTAAAATATTAATAATAAATATTATTTCCTGGTCTAGGAACAACAAAACAAGCGTAAAATAGCAATAGAAAGGGCACTGCCATCCGAAGAGACGTAAAATACAATTAACGGCTGCACAGTAGAAATCATCATCAGCTTCATCATCATCATTTCTACTGTGCAGCAAATTCATCATCACCATCATCATTCAAATTCTGTTTCAACTTCTATCGTGTTGAATACAGTAACAATCTTTATTTTGTTTTTAATCTAAAGTGTTATTGCTTAACAGTTGTCCTTGTTATTAATAGAGTACTGTAATGGGTGGGTTGTTAACAGTACAGGGAGCGTTTTAAAAGTTCAAATAAACGTTAAATAAATACTGTAAATATGGCGTCCCTACTTCGCGGAAATTCAGTTATCGCGGCCGGTCTCGGAGCCAATCTACCGCGATAAACGAGGGATCACTGTATAGTCAGGTACTCGCACTGGCCAAACTGAACAGAAACAAGGCAGATGGACCAGACGGAATTGTAACGGAAATGCTGACAGCCTTAGATGATTTTGGCATAGACAAGATCACCGTAATAACAAATTAAATCTACAACAGCGGAGATATACCGGAAGACCTCAGCAGATCTATCTTCGTAGTTATGCCTAAGAAAACAGACATAATGAGCCATATAAAAATTTAATGAGCCACGTGAGAAAACTCATCATCCGTATTTTAACGAATAGCGCGCGCAGCAGAATCAGCCCAGAGATAGGGAAAGAACAGTGCGGGTTCGTTAAAGACACTGGAACAAGGAACGCGATATTCATGCTCAGAATGTTATCAGAAAGAGCGATACAGGCGCAAAAGGACGTGTATCTATGTTTCATAGACTACGCAAAAGCCTTCGACAAAGTACTCCACAAGGAGCTGATGGAACTGCTCAGCAACCTCGATATATTCGGGAAAGATAGAATAATCCAGAACCTATATTGGTAGCAAACAGCATGCATGCGCATAGGGAACGAGTTCAGTGAATATACAAAAATAGAAAGGGGCGTAAGGCAAGGATGCATCTTCTCACCCGACCTCTTCAACCTATACAGCGAGGCAATCCTGAGAGAACTGGAAACCCTACCGTGATTTAGCATTGGCGGTCACAATCATAACAACATAAGATACGCAGATGATACAGTACTGATAGCAGACACGAAAATGAAATTACAAAATCTCTTACAGAAGTAAGCGACGGAGAGTGAGAAGAAGAGACTAAGCATAATCTACAAGAAAATGGATTGCATGGTTGTCAGTAAGAGGATGAGCCTGAAATGCGATCTGAAGGTCGGGAACACTAGAATCAAGCAGACGCAGAAGTTTAAATACCTGGGAAGCGTCTTGACAGAGTACGTTAAATGCGACATTGAGATCCATAGACATATTGGGATGGCCAAAGACACATTCCAAAACCTGAGTAGAGTATTGCGAGACAGGAGGATATCTTTGGTTTGGTAACAAAGAAAAGAATACTGAACTGTTACGTGGCATCTGTCCTTCTTTACGGCAGCGAATGTTGGACGATTTCTCAAAGATGAAGAAGAGACTCGAGGCGAGAGAGATGTGGTTCTACAGAAGGATGCTAAGGATATCATGGACCGAGCGAGTGAGTAACGATGAGATCTTAAAGAGGTTGCAAACAAGGAGGAGGTTTATACTTAATATCAGGAAGAGGCAGCCGAAGTTTCTGGGACACATAATGAGGAAGGAAGGCCAGGAGAATCTGATACTCACGGGTTGAATAGAGGGAAAGAGAGACAAAGGAAAACAACGCGTAACATACCTGGCGGACCTAAACAAGTGGATGACAGAACGTGGTCTGGGGAGGAAGCAGAGGGAAGGAATTTTTGAGAGCTGCAAGGAGGTGGAGAGCCATGATCGCCTACGTCCTGAGAGGACATGACATAAAAAGAAAGACTAGTGACTTTAATACTACTACTACTACTACCATCACCATCTTACCAGAGTAATTTTAAGAGTCTAATTATTAAGTCGCTTCCTGGGGTATATGAGTAAAAAGGGCAATGTAGGAGAATTATTTATACACATTTGGGACGTTTTGTTTAGATGGAGAGGGTTTTGTAGATGATGTATGCAGTTCCGCAGAAAGTATTTTTTGTAGCTCTGAGATGCTGGTGTGTTCAGGAATTTTACTCATGATTTCTGGTAGCCTTCTTTATCATAATCAATGCTTCTATCCCAACACAAATAATTGTAGTTTTAAGTTTCCACATTATTATCATTTTCTTATTATCATCATTATATTTCGATTTCTGCTGTGGCCTAACTACTTACCAAGTCTGCAGGAAGACCTAAACCAGGTAGTGGTATGTTGTTATGGCTACATTTCATGATTTGTTTTTATAACTCCCATAACATCACCAACGTTACACGGACAAAGTTCCTCTTAGTGGGCTGTACTTATCAAGACAATTTTTTGTATTTCTCTGGGATTTCCAGGGATTTTTTCAATGTGTTCTTGTGTTCCTTTTTTTTTCTATAATTCCAAGTGTACCTTCTATGACTTGTTTCTATTCTTGTTTCAATTTTTTCTGTTTCTTATTATATTTATTATTATTTCTATTTCATATATTTCTTCTTGTCGTTTTTATTTCCTTTGATTCCTGTTGTATACACATTTCATTCCGGGTGCCAACCAGAGACGGAAGGTCAGAAATGGCTTCATGACATTTTCTACTGATCATTTTTGTAAAAAAGAAAAAAAAAACCTAAGATCACACACATTTTACATAGATAGCGCTTTTTGTTGTGCGTGAGCTGTACTTGTAAGT